>PYUH01000388.1:467457-542998 GCA_016808085.1 Suaeda aralocaspica
GTATTGCAATTGCGTTGTAGTTTTTGTTCTTAGAGAATTGGTTTTGCTATTTTCAATCGTAGTCTATATAAATATAATGACATTGGTTAGAATATAACATGGTATTTGTCCTAAAATTAAATATGTTATTAATTAAAATAAAGATTAATGAAAAAAATAGAGTTGATTCCTCATTCCAATAATTTTTAAACCAAACAACATGTAAGGGGATGAGATTTCATTCCAGAATTGAACCAAACACAAGGTATTAAGTATCAAGTTCCAACCCGATACCTCTCTAACCCCATTCCTCATTCCAAACCCATACCACTTTGCGAACCAAACGCCCCCTTAATCGATTCAGTTCTAATTTTAGTAAATTTCTTGGTCACAATGCAACACTCAAAGGCCATTTACACAGTTTAAACTTTTTATAACTAATAGGTTTAATTGCTTCCCTGTGGATTCGATCCCTACTTTCTTAGCTATATTAGTTAGAGTGGTTTGGTTTATTTTTGATAGGTGTGCGCTATCTGCAATTGATGGAATACCAGCACCTTTTCCTAAAATTAGCAAATGTAAGTGCAAAAATTGTTTTCTCGTTTCTGCAGCAAGCTTTATCAGTTATTTTCAGATGCATATTTTTGACAATGACAACTAGCTGATCACATTTAGCGATGATTGTGGTACTCACGCTTGAACCCCCAAACAAAAGGATAATCTTTAGAGGAAACGTGATGTTTACTAACAATTTAGGTAGAGTAGAAAGCCTTAAGGAGCCGAAATAAGTCAAAATGAAAGTGATGTTTACTAAGTCCTATACTTAAGTTGGAATTCTCTTTGGGTTAAATCTGGGAAATGATCATTCTATTATCCCGTATTCTAGGCCATTAAGTTTCAATTCTAACTTGAGTAACTTCTGTGTTGGACTAACTGAAGATCATGATTGACTTTCATGCTGTAAAATGTATTGTCTTTCAATCTTGTAGATACAGTAGAAGCTCTTTCTGCCACAATTCTCATATTTTTGTTTAAGTTACAAAAATTTGGTACCTCGTGAGTAAGCTTTGTATTATCTCCCATCATGGCTTTGTGGACCTTGACTACGCCACTGGTTGGGATTTACAGCATCATAAAGTACTACCCAGTCATATTCAAGGCTTTATCCCCACATTACATTGGCACCTTTTTCTCAAAAAATGTGAAGGATGGGTGGCTGTCTCTTGGAGGCACAATCCTCTGTATTACAGGTGAACTTCAAGTGCTTCTTGAATCGAAACTTAATTATACTGAACCATACATATTGTTATTATTTCATACTGTTGGTTAAAGATTAACACTTTCGGCATGATTAAACTTCGTGTGTTTTGCTTTAGGTTTAGAGTCAAATGAGAATTGTCTATAAAGTCAATTAGTGAGCTATTTTGAAATGAATGTTCATGAGAATTGCCTTATAAAGTCAATTAGTGGGATATTTTGTAATGAATATTTATGTGTCTTGAGCTGTATGTGCATAAGTTGAACTAAAATATTATCTGTAGTCTTTGTTGATCAAAATGTGCATTTGATGGTACATTGCTTTGGAATAATCCTTGCTAGTAGAAAATATATCAATGCCCATTTAGTTGTTTATGAAGTGCACGTTCATTTCAAAAACTTTGCACCTTTCTCCTTATTTCAACACACTTGTCATTGGATCTTCTCTCTATGTATGGAGTTTGTTCATTCTCCTCCATCTTTCATTCTGTTAAGTCGTTTACCATTCTCAGCCTCAAGCTCATATGGGTCTAGTACAAAGATAATTATATGCTGATATGCAGACCCAAAAAGAACATCATATAAAGAAATAAACGCATCAGTGTATGTTGTGTTACCACGTTAAGAAAGCATGACTACAACAATATTATATTTGAATTTATGGACAGAAACATTATTTGAGGGTAGAAACACATTTAAGAAAGCTGGACTCTAATTCACACCTTCCAGCTTAAAATGAAGTAAATGAAAAGGAAAAGTCTCACCACAAAACTAAGTATTTCATCCTTTTCAGTTATATGCAATCTTACATGTGATATGATTCTATGCGCTTGGATGATGAACTTATATATTATTGAGTTCATGAAATTTACAATTTGTTTAGAATAAGGGGAAATTGGAGCTCTATTCTTCCTTTTAGATCTCTCCAATTTTAGAAAACTAGAGTTTATTGAAGGAGGGAAATTGTATTCTTCCCTCCTCCCCCTTCCTTCCCTAGTCTTTATCCTCTATAGGGACCTTGCCCCCTTTCTTTTCCCTTTCCTCTCCATCTCTTCCTATCTAAAATTCCAGATTAACTATTAGAATATCATGCGTACACTCTATACACCTGCCACACCTGTGGTGTAGACTGAAGTGTTGTCAACACTTTGGGATTGTTTACAGCTTTGATCCTCTCACTTTAAGTTGGGTTATGGACCCTAAACTCCTTGATATTACCCAAATGAAGATATTCAGCCTTTTCTTGTTTTGCTTGATTGTGTTATTTTGTGCCAAGACGGTAAATTTGAAGAACTCAATCATGTTTTACCTTTTTTTGGAAGTACACTTGTTTTTTGATGTCTTAGTCATATCACATTTAATTATAATTGTTAATGAAAATAAGGCATAATGGAGTATAACTTTGTCTTTTCAGTCTTTTTTTGGCCATTTGTTGGTCCCATCTCATTTTCACCATGTAATTAATCATTTGCTTGTTGTTGCTCGGATTGGTGTTGTCGTTTTGAGCTGCTCGCTGCTCTTGTTTTTGCTGTTGTTGGTGTAATTAGGTGGTGGTGTTGCTGCTATTATTGTGTTCGTTGGTTACTTAGTTACTGTTGTTGTTTTGATTAGTTGTGAATTTTTAACTGATATTGGCCAAATTAGCACAATAATTTTTTGATATTGAAATAATAATTTATACTATTGTAATAATTTATTATAATTAATGTTATTGATATTTTAATTATTTGTTTGTGTTATTATTGAAAGCTAATTTTTTTTTAAATATTACTATTACTATCATTTTCAAGGAAAAACAATACTAATAGCTTTTTTTTTGTCAAAATACCTCAATTAGTATCGTTTGTATGGAAAAACGATACTAATAGAATTTCCTATTTGTTACGCCTGCAATTGTATCGTGGAATGTGAGAGGTACCAATGACCTTATTAAGGTGACTGTTGTTAAGCAATTAATTAAAAAGTATAGTATTGATATTATTGGTATTTTGGAAACTAGAGTAGAGCTGCATAATATTGGAAAGGTTCAAAGGAAACTTGGATCACATTGGTCATGGGTTGATAACTACACTTACTCTCCTAAGGGTAGAATTTGGTTAGCGTGGCAAGGAGACAAAGTTAATTTGGATGTTATTGCTATTCATGAACAATTTATTCACTGTAAGGTTAGCTCTAAGAGTTTGCAGGATCAGCTTTATTTGACTGTGGTATATGGATTACATATAGTGACTACTAGGCTGGATATGTGGGATGGTTTGTTGGCTCTGAACATTACTTCTCATCCTTGGTTAGGAGCTGGTGATTTTAATGCTGTCTTACATCAAGGTGACGAAATTAATGGAATTGGGGTAAGTGATTATGAAACTAGAGAGTTTCAGCAGCTTCTTGTGGATAGAGATGTTGTAGCGCGCTTTGAAGAGCAAAGGGGCTTATTTCTCTTGGTCTAATAAGGCTGATGATGGAAAAGGATATGGTCTACAATTAATTGGGGATTGGTTAACCAGCAATGGGTGATTAAGTACAGCAATGTTGAGGGTATTTATCTGCCTTCTTCTTTGTCTGATCATTGTCCACTTTTGTTTGAAGTTTGTCAAGCTCCTCAAGGTAAAGGGAAACCTTTTAGATTCTTAAACTGTCTGGCTACTCATGGTGATTTTATTAGCATTGTGCAGCAAGCTTGGGATGGTGAGTTTATTGGTAACCCTATGGTGAAGATTTGGAATAAACTAGAAAGGGTGAAGCAAGGACTTAAATAGTTGAATACTCAACAGTTTCAGAATATTGAGCTTAAAATCCAGGATGCACAAGATGCTCTTACTAAGGCTCAACAGCAATTGAACTCTAATGTTCAAGATTCTAGTTTGTGTCAAAAAGAACAACTGGCTATTACTAACTTGAGGAAATGGCTCAGTATCCAAGAAAGCATATATAAGCAAAAGTCTAGGATCAGTTGGGTAAAGCTGGGTGACAATAATAACAGGTTCTTTTTTAATACTGTCAAACAGCAACAGAGTAGAAACATGATTGATTCTATATATACAGAACAAGGAGATTTATTACAAACCCCAAATCAAGTTGAGCATGAGTTTATTCAGTTTTATCAAAGGTTAATGGGGTCAACTGCTGCTTCTTTGCCTGGGATTGATGTTCCCATTTTGAGAGAGGGAAAACAGCTTAGTTCTGGGGCTTGCTCCTCTCTTCTTGCTCCTGTGTCCACTCTTGAGATTGATGCTGCTATTGTTGGTATATATGAGACTGAAGCTCTTGGAATTGATGGTTTTAATAGTTTCTTCTTTCACAGAGCTTGGAATGTTGTTCAGCAAGATATTTATGAAGTTGTCTGGCACTTTTTTGAGACAGGACATATGGTTAAGCAGTGGAATTGTACTACTATTATTTTAGTTCCCAAGGTGTTGCAGCCTTCCTATGCCAAGGAGTTTAGGCTAATAGCTTGTTGCACAGTCCTTTATAAAATTATTTCAAAAACCTTGACTGCTAGGCTTGGTGAAGTAATTGTTGAGGTTATAGATGCATCTCAACCTGGTTTTATTCCAGGGAAGCATATTGGGAACAATATTCTGTTTGCTACTGAGCTGATTAGAGGTTACTCCCAGTAGCATGTCATTCCTAAATGCATTATCAAAATAGACCTTAGGAAAGCTTATGACTCGGTTGAGTGGAGTTTCCTAAATGATATGTTGAGAGAGCTAGGTTTCCTTGCTAGGTTTATCCAGTGGGTTATGGCTTATGTAACTTCAGTTTCTTTCACTCTTTTGTTGAATGGTGTTCCTTCTGTTCCTTTTGTTGCTAAGAAGGGAGTGAGGCAGGGTGATCCCATGTCCCCTTTCCTGTTTGCTATTGGTATGGAACACTTGTCTAGTGTCTTGATCAACTTCACACTGTTCCTGATTTCAATTTCCATACTAAATGTGAGAAGTTAGGTTTAACCAATTTGATGTTTGCTGATGACCTGCTCATGTTTGCTAGAGCTGATAGTGGTTCCTTAAGGCTGTTAATGCATTCTTTTGCCAAGTTTTCTCAGGCTTCTGGGTTGGCTACTAATCTTGATAAGAGTGAAATCTACTTTGGTGGGGTGTCTCTAATGACACAAAAAGTAAACTAGTAAGCATGTTAGGTATTCCTATGCGGTCTATTCCTTTTAAATATTTAGGGGTTCCCCTTTCTTCAAAGAAGCTCTCTATAGCTCAATGTAGGCCTCTTATTGATAAAGTGACAGCTAGAATTCAGGGTTGGAATGCTAAACACCTTTCTTATACTCGTAGGCTTTAGTTGGTCAAGAGTGTGTTATTTGGCATTCAAAGCTATTGGGCTTAGATTTTCATTCTTCCTAAGAAAGTTGTTAGGGACATTGAAGCTAGGTTTAGAGCTTATCTTTGGTCTGGTGTGGCTATTCCTGCTAGGAAGAACTCTGTTGCTTGGCAACAAGTTTGTCTTCCCAAGGTGAGTGGAGGATGGAATGTCTTGTCCCTAGGTGAATGGAACACAGCAGCCATTACTAAACTTCTTTGGGTTTTAACTCATAAGGCTGATACTCTATGGGTTATATAGGTGCATATCTATTATTTGAAGAAACTTCATTGTTGGGATGTTCCTATACCTAATAAATGTTCTTGGGTTTTAAAGAAAATCCTTAAGTGTAGAGCAATTATTGATGCAGTAGGAGGATGGGAGACAGTTGAGCACCAAGGCAGAATGCAGACTCAAAAACTGTACAAGAAACTTATTCCTGATGTGCCTAAGATCAATTGGAGGAGAATCATCTGTAATAATCCTGCCACCTCTAGCAGTATTTTTATTACTTGGTTGGCATTGCAATAATAAACTCATGACTAGGGACAAGATCCAAGTGTGGTTTCCAAGGTGCAATACTCTGTGCCCTTTGTGCCATAATATGCCAGAATCTGAGAATCATTTATTTTTTTTCAATGCCAGTACTCTGCAGCTATTTGGAGTAAGGCTTTGAAAGTCTTGCAGGAGAGAAGACTGTCCCAACAGTTCCATATGGAGGTTGAGGCAGTTAAGAAGGCAAGCATAAGAAGGACTGTAAGGCATAAGCTCTGCATTATGCTATTCACTGAGTGTTTATATAGCATTTGGCTGCAAAGAAACTGAATGGTTTATAATAATAGCAGGAAAGATGTAGACACTGTCATTAGAGATGTTTCGTTAAGAGTTTCTTTTAGATGTAATGAGGTTGAGCAACAGTTTTTGTATAGGGATGTTTAGCTTCCTTTGTTGCTGCAGATGATAGTCTGGTTTTGAGGAGTACCCTTCATAGAAGGTGCCTCTTCTTAGCCTTTTGATGCTTATGCAAATTAGGAGTTTTTTTGGTTGTTTGGCTTTGAGCTACTGGTGTTTGTATTGGTTTCTTTGTTCTTGGTAATAAATTTCTTTTATTTGCCAAAAAAAATAATACTAATAAGCTATTTTTCTACTAGTGAACACGTGATAATAAAAATTCACAACATTATTTATTAATTCAAAACCTCACTAAAACCTTTTGAAACTTCATGGTTCATGCATGAAACACTTTAATAACCTTATAATATAATAATACTTATATCTCATGCATCAAAGTTTATTTTTCATACTTAAACACATGTTAAAAATATTTGTAGAACTTCTATTCATACTTTTAAAAATTGGACAACAAGAATAATTTGATTTAAACCTTTAAAAATTGTCCTAAATTTCATAAAATCATCATAAATTAGTTCCCTAAAAATTTATGATCATAATACATAAGTTTAGAACATTAAAATCACAAAAACTAATAATTTTCATAAGCTTCATAAACCCTAGATTATAATTTCGTGAACAATCTTTTAAACCATGAATTTTAATTTCTAAAACATGATTAAAACTGTAAAAAAATGCTTAAACATAATTATAAATATGACTTTTAAACAAGATTGAATTAAAAAGAAAGAGGAAGAAAAAAAGTTATAGTATTCGAAAAAAAAAGGAGGGAGGTGTGGTGGCCGGCGAGCGGGGCTGCCGGCATGGCAAGGGGCGGCGACAACTGCCGGCGTGGTAGGGGGTCCGACGAGCAGTGGTCGCCGGCGAGGGAGGTCCGGCGAGAGTGTGTTGGGGTTTTTGGGCCCCTAGGGTTCGAACCTTTTTTTTTTTTTTTTTTTTTTTTGAAATCCTAAAACTCAAAACCTAACATTAAATCAGAAAATTCTGATTTAATGGGGTATGTATAGGCCTAAAGTAGGTTTATGGGAAATTAAAAAAATACACTTAATGATTGAAATTACTTTTATGTTCATATTTTAAAACTAATATGGAAACTTTTAAAATCTAAATTTATTGATATGTGCGGTTTTTATTGTGTTTTTCCCCCTTGTTTCAGGCCACTTTTGTGCCTAATAGTTGTTATTCTGGCTTGATTTTAGCTCATGGGATTTTCTTTAGCTATTTTGAAGTGTTTCGCCAAGTTTGATCGATTTCCAGCAATTTTAGAGCTTTTTAGTTTGATTTTATCGTTTGCGGTTGTTATGCTCGGTTTTGGTGTGTTTTGTTATTTCAGGAGCACGGAAACCGAGGTTCGGAACGAAGCCGGAAAGCTTGGACGGGATAAGAATGAAGATGCATGGAAGTGCATGCCAAAAATCTATGGAAACAAGTCTTAAAGAAATCATGAAGAAATAAGAAGAAAAGTAAAGAACAGCTTCTGAGTGATCTATGCGGCCGCATAAAACTACTATGTGCCCGCATTTAACGAAGAATTCAGCTTTAGAGGGCATCTGGGAGGTTGATGCGGGCGCATAAATCTCCTATGCGCCCGCATCAGCCGTTTTCCCGGGATTTTTTTTTCCTTTTATTTTCTTCGTGCTTTGACTTTGTAAGCCCAATTTTGGGTACTAAAGGCACGACTTTCTAGGCAAAATAACTTATGCCTTTCATAATTTAGAATTAGACTTTTAGGTTTTATTTTTAAGCACTTTTTCTCTCTCAAATTAATTTGGGGAATTAGGGTTTTTGTTCTCAACAATAATTTTCAATTCAATTCAAGTTCCTCAATTTGTTCTTCAATTTGGTAATTCTTTTACTTTTATTCTTTTTATTTAGTTTAATTTATGCTTTTTAGTTTCTTTAGTCTAATTAATTTAGTTAATTGTTGATGTTAATTAGTTTAATTATTAATTACTTCATGAATTCAATTATGAATTTTATAATTACGTTTGCTTTAATTTTCATAATCATGAGTGAGTAGTCAAATTTCTAGGGTTAGGGAAACCTTGACTAATTAATGGACTAATTAAATTAGATTGTTTCAATTCCGCAATTAGTAGTCAAATTCCTATTATTGGGTTTTTCGTTTACAATTGAATTGTGCGCAGATTTAGTTGTAATTTTGGTAATTGTTGAATTTGATGTCAAGAGGTAAAAATACCACAATAAGACCACTGAATAATAGGCGGAATTAGTCTAGGCATGAGCGAGAGCCGCTAGATGAGTTTTGAGGGAGTCTAAATTCGAGAGAATTAGTGAGCCCTAATTTGATAATAATTGTGAGATTGAACGATATTTTGTTTNATCTCGGCCTTTCTTAGACCATCGGATAGTTCTGCGGCTCCCCTCTCGACCCTTGTGGATCGCTCCTCTGCTTTGGTCGAGTTTTCCACCGCCTTTGCTACCCGTTTCTCCAGCTTCTCAAATGCCGCCTGAGTAACCTCTGGCGCATTGCCTTCAGTTGCTTGTACTGAAGTGCTACTCTTGTCCTTGGCCATCGAATTCTTAATTCAACTTCGTTCACTTGCTAACACACTTGGACAATACCCCAACGACCGTAGCCGCTCTGATACCACTTGTCACGTGCTGACTAATTCCCCTTAGTCTTTTGCCACGCTGCCCACTAACTTCCCCCTTGGATGCTAGTCATGGCTAACCCTTCCTTAGTATATAGCTAAGTAATGCAACGAAAGCTTTGAACAAAAGAATAAGAAAAGCACAAGTTTATGAGTATGAGTTTTTATTTCTTTGAGAGGAAACTGAATACAANCTTTGAGAGAAAACTGAATACAATACTTATATTACTCTTTCTATCTCTCTCAGTCTCTGTGGGTTGGATGATTTACAACTGAACAACTCAGGTATTTATATACATCTTCCTCCCCTACTCTAATTAGGATATTCTAGCCTTTCCTACCACATCTAGGACTACTTACTTCCCTACTGTACATAGAACATCCTACATTCCTAGTGACTTTAGGATATCCAATATTCCTAGTGTATCTAGGATAAGTGAGAATTCCCCAGAATACCCTCCAATGTTCCGGCCCCTTCCGGAATATGCTAAATTACTCTATTCCCTCCGATGAGGTTCCAGAACCTTCCATACTCTTCCAAGTGTAGTAGACAACTTCTTCACTATGTATGAACCTCGTTTCACCAACATAGCACGGCCATCCCATAAGTAGTGCTCATCTTCAGATCCAGTATCATGGTACAGCATTACTACATCCTGCAGACTGTCTACTATAGGGAGTTGAGTGTTGCTTGCACAACACTTGGGCGGCTCCCCATGGGATCCTTATGCCCTCATTCCTAGGCCAAAGGTGGGTCACTGGTCCACTCGTGACAGATAGCCTCATCAAATTTTGGCGCCATTGCCGGGGAGGCAATTTTTAATTCTATTAGTCGGGTTTATACTGTTTTATTTTTATTTTTCTTAGTCTCAAAGAACTATTTAGTTCTTCGAGACTGTTTCTTATCTTTGCTCGGAGTTTCCATTGTGTGCAGGTTCATAGGTTTATGCAAAACAACCACGAGCCTGATACTTTCATTTTCCCTGAGCCCGAGCGAGTATTTCTGAGGTGGTTGAGACGTAGGAGACGCCGAATTTTTCTTCCCCGATCTGTGGAGGAAACTGTTTCTGACTTGTCTCAGTTTTTCGAGTTCACCTTCAATCCGCTGTTTGAAGGGTATTTAGAGGTTGAAATGGCTGCCGAAGGAGAAGGACAGGGTAGAGGACCACCACCTCCACCACCACCACCTGCGGTCCGTTCATTGAGAGACTATTCCTTGCCTAGTACGGAGTCTATGGCTGGAAGTTATTCAGTACCTGATACCAATGCTGCTAACTTTGAACTGAAACCGGCTCTTGTGAACATGGTTGAACGAAATCAGTTTTCAGGGACATTGAAGGAGGATCCGAATTTACAATTACAGAATTTCCTTCAATACTGTGATACTATCAACCAAATGAACGTTTCTAAGGACTACATCAGAAGGCGAATGTTCCCATTTTTCGTTGAAAGACAAGGCTAGAACCTGGTTGAATGATCTCAATATTGCTACCATTAATTGTTGGCAGGATTTAGCTCTTGCTTTTCAGAGGAAGTACTACCCACCACAGAGAACGGCTTATTGAGGAGCCAAATACTAACTTCAATCAGGAGCCGAGGAGTCACTATATGATGCTTGGGAACGGTTTAAGGTTATTGAGAATGTGTTCTCATATGGGCTTGAGAAATGGTTTCTAGTTCAGTCATTCTACAATGGGTTGGTGGGTAATGAGAGTCGGGCTTTGTTAGATTTCTGCTGCTAATGGTCGATTTATGAACCAGGAGGTCAACGCTGGTATGAACTGATTGATGAAATTGTCACTCATAATTCACAGTTTGGTAACCTTAGAGGGCATTTCCAAGAAGGGTGGAAAACATGTAGTTAATGATAAGTATGAGAGTCTAGCTGCACAGATCAATGCCATAAGTCAGAAGCTTGATAAGATTGGTACTACAGCTCCTCCACCATCACCTGTAGCTGCACTTTCAGGATGTACTGATCCTTTCTGTGATTCCTGTGGTTTATTCGGTCATAGTTCCCAGTCATGTACTAGTTCAGTAGAGCAAGTGTGCGCCTTTCAAACCTACGAGAACAATCCATATTCTAATACATACNAAAACAATCCATACTCTAATACATACAATCCGGGCTGGAAGGATCACCCATACTTTTCCTACAAGAACAACAACAATGTCCAGAATCCTCAGCAAGCTATGCCACCTCAGCAGACACCCCAGCAGATGCAGAGATATGTACCACCACACCCACCAGGATTCAGCAGGCCACCACTATCAGCACCGCCAATGCCACCTCAACCTAGTGGAGAAATCTCGGAGTTGAAGAAATGATGTTGCAAATGCAGAAAAACATGGAGGCGATGCAGGCTCATAACAAGCACCTGGAGACTCAGATAGCTCAGATTGCGCAATCAACTGCTCAAAGGCAACCAGGCCACCTTCCATCACAACTTACACCTCCACTATCACAGGCATCACAGAATCCCCCTAGGGACCATGTCAATGCCATTACCTTGAGGAGTGGAGCTGCTTATGAAGGCCCGAAAATGCCTATTGATAATGTTAATTCTGATGTTGCAGGTGGAGCTAAGAAGACCAGTGATGTGGTGATTGAAGATTTAGAGACAGTTCCAGATAAGACGGCTGAAGCACCTAAGGAGAAAGTAGATGACACATCGATTGATACTATCCCGAAGTCACAGGTTAGGTTGCCCTTTCCGAACAGGGTGACCAGGAGTAAGAACGATAATCATTTCAGTAAATTTTTAGCTATTGTTAAGAATTTGCAGGTTACTGTTCCATTTACTGATTTAATAACTCAAATTCCTACTTACACTAACTTTTTGAACGACATTTTGAGCTAGAAACTTGAGTTGAGTGTGGTGGAGACCATAGCACTCACGGAAGAGTGCAGTGCCATATTGCAAAACAAGTCACCACCGAAACTAAAGGACCCAGGAAGTTTTTCTATTCCCTGTAACATTGGCCCTCTGTTTATTGACAAAGCATTATGTGATTTAGGAGCCAGTGTTAGTGTTATGCCGTTATCTATTTGTAAAAATCTTGATATGGGTGCTTTAAAGGTTACGAACATCACATTGTNCACTATCTATTTGTAAAAAGCTTGATATGGGTGCTTTAAAGGTTACTAACATTACCTTGCAGATGGCAGATAGGACAGTGAAATACCCTAAAGGTATTTTAGAGGATGTCCCGGTGAGAGTCGGGAAATTCTTTATTCCTGTTGATTTTGTTGTGTTAGATATGGACGAGGATGCTCATATCCCAATTATTCTTGGTAGACCTTTCTTACACATTGCAGGTGCTGTTATCGATGTCAAAAATGGTAGTTTGACCTTATCTGTAGGGGATGATAAAGTTACCTTTAATCTTAATGCTGCTCTTAAGAGTCCAATGATGGAACAATCATGTTATGTTATCGATGTCATTGATGAGATTGTATTTGATGATATACCTCGATCTACTACAAAAGATCTCCTGGAGGCCGTTGTTTGTCTTGATATTGATGCAGGTGAAGGTACAATTGATGCTGATAATTTAGTCCAGGATCTTACTGGTGAGGAATTGAACTCGGAGGAGAGCCGGAGATTTATTGAGTTACCCCAAGAGGTTTGTTCTGTTAAAGAGGTAAACCAAACCTGAGATGGAAACCCTCCCTCTCACTTGAAATATGCTTTTTTCGATGATAAGAAGTTGTACCCTGTCAGTTGTGCTTCTCTTACTGATAGTCAATTAAATAAACTTTTTGTGTGTACTTAAATTCTCATAGAAGGTATTGGGTTATACTATTGATGACTTGACTAGTATAGTTCCATGATTTTTGTATGCATAAAATTATTAGAGGAAGGTCACAAACCTTGTATCCAGGGTCACGCGCGTTTGAATCCTAACATGCAGGAGGTAGTGAAAGAGGAAGTTCTTAAACTTCTAGAGGCAGGTATTATTTACCGGTGCCTGATTCCCAGTGGGTAAAGTCCCGTGAGGTAGTCCCTAAGAAAGGGGGAACAACTAGTGTTCGTAATGATAAAAATAATAATCCCTACTAGAGTTGTCACAGGATGGAGGATGTGTATTGATTATAGAAAATGAATGGATGCAACTAAAAAGGACCATATCACCCCTTCCTTTATGATCAAATGTTGGAAGATTAGCTAAGAATAAGTATTTTTGTTATCTTGTGGTATTCGGGTTTTTCGTTCAGATCCCCCATCCCATCTGATGATAGGGAGAAAACAACCCTGTACATGTCCTTATGGTACTTTTGCATATCGTAGAATGCCTTTTGGTTATGTATGCACCTGCTACTTTCAACGTTGCATGATGAGCATTTTGCTGGAATTCATAGAGTCCATTATGGAAGTCTGTCATGGATGATTTTAGTGTTTACGGCTCTGATTTTGGTCATGTTTGAATAACTTGACTAAAGTTCTCGAAAGATGTGAACAGGTAAATCTGGTTTTAAATTGACGGAAACTTGTCATTATTTCATGGTCAATGAAGGAGTAGTTTTGGGACATTTGGTCTTCGAACGTGGCATTGAGGTGGATAAGGCGAAAATACAGGTAATTGAGCAATCGCCACCTCCAGTGAATGTTAAAGGGGTAAGAAGTTTTTTGGGTCATGCTGGTTTTATCGCAGGTTTATTAAGGATTTTTCTAAAACAACGAAACCACTAACTCAATTGCTGTTAAAAGATGTTGAATTTAAATTCACTGATGAGTGTCTTGAGTCCTTTAATATGATCAAAAATGCACTAATTTCGGCACCATTATACAGTCCCCCGATTGGAATTTACCTTTCGAAATAATGTGTGATGCTAGTGACTTTGCAGTTGGTGCGGTTTTAGGTCAAAGGAGAGGTAAAGTCTTGCACGCTATTTATTACGCCAGTAAGACTATAGATGAAGCTCAAGTTAATTATGCCACCACGGAAAATGAGCTGCTTGCTATAGTTTATGCCTTAGATAAATTTCGTGCTTATCTTGTAGGTTCGAAAGTTATTGTTTACACTGACCATGCAGCTCTTAAATATCTAATTGGGAAGAAGGAAGCCAAACCGAGGCTTATTCGGTGGATTTTGTTGCTTCAAGAGTTTGATCTCGAGATTCATGATAAGAAGGGAGCAGAGAATGTGGTAGCTGACCACTTATCGAGGATACGGTATGATGATGGGGAGATCTCTACCCCCATTGACGATTCTTTCCCTGATGAACATTTGTTTGCTATTTGTGTGAATTCTCCTTGGTTTGCTGATTTCGCTAATTACGTTGTAGGAGGTGTCTTACCTTCTGACATGACTTATCAGCAGAAAAAGAACTTTTTGCATGATGTTAAGCGATACTTTTGGGATGATCCTAACCTGTTTCGTGAGTGTGCAGATGGTTTATACAGGAAATGTGTTCCGGATTGGGAAGTATATGGTGTTCTTCACCACTGCCATTCATCACCTTATGGAGGTCATGCTGGACCTTCCACGACGATGTTTAAGGTCCTTGAATCAGGTTTTTATTGGCCCACGATCTTACAGGATGCGAGAGCCTTTATTATGTCTTGTGATTCGTGCCAACGAACAGGTAACATCTCACAAAGGCACGAAATGCCTCAAACAGGTATATTGGAAGTTGAGATCTTTGATGTTTGGGGTATTGACTATATGGGACCCTTCCCATCTTCTAATGGAAACCGTTACATATTAATTGATGTGGATTATGTTTCTAAATGCGTGGAAGCTCTTGCTACCCCCCATTGTGATTCTAATATGGTTTTGCGGTTGTTTAAGCAGGTCATCTTTCCTAGGTTCGGAGTCCCTAGAGCTGTAATCAGTGATGGGGGAAGCATTTCCATGAGAAAAGGTTAGATAAGCTGCTGGAAAAATACGGTGTTTACCACAGAACAGGACTAGCATACCACCCACAGACAAGCGGCCAAGTTGACGTTTCCAATCGCAAGATCAAGTCCATCCTTGAGAAGACAGTTGCAAAATCGAGAAAGGATTGGACTAACAAGCTCTATGATGCTTTATGGGCGTATAGGACGGCTTTCAAAACTCCAATTGGCACCTCACCGTTTAGGTTAGTTTATGGTAAAGCGTGTCATCTTCCGGTTGAATTAGAAAACAAAGCATACCGGGCAGTAAAGGAATTGTATATGGATGCCAAGCTTGCGGGAGAAAAGCGACTTCTTCAACTGAATGAGCTCGATGAATTCCGTTTAGGTGCATACGATAGTGCAAAAATATATAAAGAGAAGACTAAGAGTTGGCATGACAAAAGAATCAGGAGAAGGGAATTTCAAGTTGGTGACAGGGTACTCCTATTTAACTCCCGTCTCAGATTGTTTCCTGGAAAACTGAAGTCCAGGTGGAGCGGTCCTTTTTCGGTTACTATGGTGAGAAAATTCGGGTTCGTTGAAGTCCAAAATGATAAAGGTGAGAAGTTCAAGGTCAACGGACAACGATTGAAGCTCTATTATGAAGGTGATGCAGTTGGATTAGTGGAAGAGGTGCAATTCTACAATCCCGATTCACATTGACCACTCCGGAGCTACGGTCAAGCTAATGACCCTAAACAAGCGCTTCTCGGGAGGCAACCCGAGCTTTCTATCCCTTTTTAACTCTTTTTGTGTGTTTTTGGTGTGTTTTAGTTTCTTTTCGTAATTTTTAGTTAGTTTGTGTTCATGTGCTTTTGTGTGCTTTTAGGTGTAATTGAGTAACTAGAGGTTTTCGGTTGCATTCCGAAGCTAAAAATCTAAGTAAAGGTCAAGGTGAGTGAAAAAAAAAATTAGTAGGGAAGAAAACAAGGTAGCCGGGTAAAATGGGGCAGATGCGGGCGCATAAGGATTTTATGCGGGCGCATCTGACCCCCAGTACCCCATAAAATTTTTTGAAAAAGTAAGATGCGGGCGCATAGCACTTTTATGCGGGCGCATCTTACCTCCAGAACCCCAAAGAATTTCACTGAAGAGTCTGATGCGGGCGCATAACACTTTTATGCGGGCGCATCAGACCCCCAGTAGCCCCAATGAATTGAAACCCACACGAGATGCGGGCGCATAAACTACTTATGCGGGCGCATCTCAGCCCGATTTTCTTTTTTTTTATTTTTTTTTTACTTTCTTTTACTCTCTTTTATTCCTTTTATCTTTTCTTTCCCCCACTTCTCACCTCACATTATCTTCCTCATCTTCCTCAATCTCCATTAAAACCTCACACTCAAAATTTTCTTTCTCCCTTATCTCACTCAATCTTCCTCCAAATTAACTCAAATTTTAACACAAGCATCCTCTCATCCCCCTCAACAAAACCCCTCATTTAATTTTCGAAAAAAAAATTGCAATTTGGGGGTCATTAGGGGCGCGCGAATTTCTGTAATTTTGGGGCTTTTCTTGATTAATTTTGGGCTCTTTGGGCGTTTTATCTACTTTGCTTCCAATTCATCTCCATCTATTAAGGTATAAATCTAACTTTGAGTAAGTTTTGACAAGTTTTTCTTGATTTTTCATGGCGTTCACACTATAGGGTTCCTTAGTTACGAATTTTTAGTATGTTTTTCTTGAGTTTTATGCTTGTGTGATGTTAATAATTGCTTGTTTAGTTGTTATTAATTTTCAATTTCAAGGTCATAACTTAGCAAATTCATGCTCTTATTTTAGTTTGTGAACAATGCCTTGGTTATTGGAGATGTTGATATTATAGTCTTGTCATGCCAAATTTTTGCCTTAAATTGTGTTGATAATGTCATGGAAGTTTGATTATTTTTTTCATGAGTGTTGTTGTTATTTGGTGAAATTTGGTGCTTTGAATTAATAATTGAGGTTTACAGTGATGGTAATTGCTGCACTTTCGGTCTTATGAGAATAGTGATTTTACTGGAATGATGTTGGAAACCTTGGAAGTTTGTGGAAACTTTGAATATTTGTTGAAAACTATTGGTTTTGGTGATTGTTGGTAGCTTCGTGGTTTTTGATTAGATTGATAAACTAGACGGGTCATGCCGAAATTTCTGCTCAAATTGTCTATTTGAGGATTTATTCACTGCATGAATCTGTCATGTTATGTTGTTGGTTATGACCTTCACTATGGTTCTAATGCATCCCTTTTCGATTTTCAGGAACCATGAGCTCTCACAGAACTTCCCGGAAATCACAAAGGACCGAGTCCTCTACCTCGGCTTCTAGAGGCAAACAACCTGCGGGCTCCAGTTCTGGAAACCCCGCACCACCAAACCGCCGCCAACAACAAGCTCAGTTCGAGAGACTGCAAAAGCAGCACATCCGCTCCACCAGATTCTTTGACCGCAGCACTTGCGATGAGTTGGGGATCACTGACCAAGTGGTCCAGATGGCAGATAATATCGGCTGGGGTGCATGGCTTGGAGTCACTATGCCAGGACCTGATGGCGTACCAATGGCACCACCTACATACCGGGAACTCACCCTGGAGTTCCTTTCCACCTTCCACTTCCGGGTTATTGTACGGAACCCCAGTAACCCGACAGCTCGAACGGGGGTGGTCAGCTTCATAGTTTTCGGCACCCATTATGAGCTCACCTTGCAACAGTTCAACGAACACTTCTTCTGGGACCCGGATAACATGGTATCCGTGGCTCTCGAGCACAGTTGGTCCAACTATGAGGAGGCTTCCTGGTGGCTCCGTATCACTGACGGCACCACCCCCTATGCCTCATCTACCAGTAAGACCTCGGAGGTCCAGCATGCAGCTCTCCGATACTTCCTCCGCTTTGTTGTCTATTGCCTATTTTCCCGAGGAGAGCTGGGGCAAGTTTATCCAGACGAGCTCAGATTACTGTGGTTAGCTACCGAGGGCTCCCATCTCCGAGGCTGAGACTACAACTACGGGTTCTTCCTTGCCCGTAGATTTGGCGAGATAGCTGAAGGTGCCACAAACACGGGGGTCATTTACTGTGGAGGCATGATCACCTGGCTGGCCTACCAGTTAGGCCACCGAGAGAACTTTGAAGGGTTGCACCCCGTTGAAGAAAACCCGCTGATGGACATTCCCTCCTTACGGACTGTCGGGTTCTGCAGAATATACACCAGGGGCCGACAGGAACGTTTGGTATGGAATGTCCGAGAACTATCTTGGTGCTACCTTCCCAATGCCTTCACCTCCACCTACTACCTTGACCACCCCGAAGGCGTGAACCCATGGAGGATCCCCCAGACCCTATCCCACTGGTCGAGAGGACGGATGCCGAGAAGAGGGCCCTTAGAATGGCCCAAGTAATGCAGCAGGCAGGGGGTGTCCCTCAGGAGGACATTCCTCCCCACCCAGCTCCGCCACTCCCACCTCCTCAGGGCGCCTTTGACATGACCCCATTGATGAACCGCCTGGATGAAATGCATGCCTACAATACTCAGCGGTTCGATCAGATCGACCAGCAGTTCCAGCAATACGGACATCGGTTTGACATAATAGATGATAATGTCCGTGGTCTCCGAACCGATGTGGATCATCTGCAGCGGGTCCAGTGGAGAGAGCACCTGCACCTTGTCGACCAGGGCAACGTGCAGCCATTTCCCAACCACCCTAACTGGCCACCCCAGTACGACATAAATGTGGACCCCACCTCCTACCCACTCCACCATTACTACTCCCAGTTTCCACCTTATGGCGGGCCCGGCCAGCAGTAGGACGGTCTGCAGCTTCTCTTCCCCTCCCCATTTTTATTGATTATGTATCCCGGGACGGGACAATGTTTGGCTTGGGGGGGTGATTAGTTACTCTTGTATAGGTTGTAATTAGTTGTAATCAGTTTTTTTAGTTTTCTTTTCTTTTCTTTCTTTTTGGACTTGGTTTTGGTTTCTTTTCCCCTGCATATATGACATTTGGAGCAGGACTAGGACTTCCGATATTGGATTTACGGTTTTCGTTGATTTACATTGGGTTAGATGTTCCTAAACTCCATTCTCCTTTTGCTTGTCCTTGTATGTTTTGGGGATAGTTGTTTAGCCTTAGGTTTTTTTTGCTTTCTAGTGTAGTTTTTACTGCTTTTGTAGGACNTTTACTGCTTTCGTAGGACCGTTACATGGTTTGTACCGTCCCTTAAGGCCGGGAGTTTACATGTAACCAAAAAAATGTACTGCTTTCTTAGTTTAATGTAGTTCAGCTTTAGAAAGAGAATTCTTATTGTGATTGGCCAGTTGCTCGTCCCGGTTCCCGTTGATTTGACTTTTCATGTACCCATTCTCGCTTAAATTTTTTAAACTTCATGATTCTTGTATTCTGATGAGTTTACTTATGTGATTTGCCGGGCATGACTTAGTCTTAAATTGCTAGCATTCCTTGTATTTGTCAACTATGTCTAACCTTGCTTGGGTCTTGGACTTGAACTGTGTTAGCGGGAGGATTTGAGCCATTTTTGATCTTATAGGCTACATTAAATTGTATTCTTTTCATGTGTGCTTAGTTCCTGGTGCATTTATGATCTTGGTTTTGCCTTTGGACTTTAGTAGCTTTTGATTGAGGTTTTTNTTGAAGTTTTGTTGCATGTTGCGCATGATAAGAGGCATTCAATTGTGTTAGAGCCTTCAGATACATTATTAGGATTTTCATGCTGAACATTTTTTCCCTTGATCCTGTGTTTTCTTAAGCCTATATCCCTCACAAAATTTAACCGCATTACAACCCTTTTTGGCCTTGGTGTTGATGACATATTGTATGCCCAAGCTTGGCTTGGGGGAGTCATATTGTGGTTTGTTATGGTTGTTGATTGTTGTGACGGTGTGTTTGGAGGATTTGGTGAAATTGTGAATTTTTGATGTGCAGGAGGTTCTATAAGTTTCACATTAAGGCTCTGCGTACCAATGACTGGAATTGTGTTTTAAAACACAATGTGTTGGTTTGTAAATGTAATTTGGAGTCCAGTTATGTACGTGTGATGGTTTGGTCTTAATGGCTAACTATTAAGAGTCGTGAAACTAAAGTGAAATTCAAAAAAAAAATTTTGAAAAAAAAAAGGGGAAGAAAAAGAAAACAAGTTGAAATTGAAGTAGATGAACGAAAAGCTTGAATTTGGTTTATATTTGTGCTTTGAATGAAAATAAAGGTGTGAAGTGAATGAAAATCTAAAAGTTTGGTTTGATTCGGTTGGAATTGGATGATGGGAGACACTGATATTATTGTATGATGTGTTGGTGAGTCTCCGATGTTTTATATGCGTATACCCCGCATTTTCAGCCACATTATCCCAAATTTATCTTACCCTTCACCCTAGCCTTACATTACAAGCTTATAAAGTCCTCTTTGATCTTCATGTGCATGCTTTGGTTGATTGTGGAAGAGTTCTTTGGCAAGGTCGTAGAGTATTAATTGCATTTCGAGTCGACTTTAGAATTGAATGTATACCTTTAAACACTTGGATGAGGTGTGAGATGTGGATTTGGGTTCCTCAAAACTTGCATTCAAACACTATTGCATTTGCATTCCATTTCCTTATGGTTGGGTGGTGAGGGTGAGCTACATTGTCAGATGCTCAATTGTGTGGAGTGACAACCCGTGAGCTATTTAAGTCATCGATTCATTAAACTTGCTTGGTTGGCTTTGTTTAACTTTTGCTTAGGAATGTGTAGCATTTGGCTTGCTTTGATCTTAGTAAACTCGGAAGGATCCTTGAGTTGTGATGCATATGTTTTTATCGGGTGAAAGTCATTTCGTTATCTTTGCTCGGGACGAGCAAAGGCTTGGCTTGGGGGAATTTGATATGTGCGGTTTTTATTATGTTTTTCCCCCTTGTTTCAGGCCACTTTTGTGCCTAATAGTTGTTATTCTGGCTTGATTTTAGCTCATGGGATGTTCTTTAGCTATTTTGAAGTGTTTCGCCAAGTTTGATCGATTTCCGGCAATTTTAGAGCTTTTTAGTTTGATTTTATCGTTTGCGGTTGTTATGCTCGGCTTTGGTGTGTTTTGTTATTTCAGGAGCACGGAAACCGAGGTTCGGAACGAAGCCGGAAAACTTGGACGGGATAAGAATGAAGATGCATGGAAGTGCGTGCCAAAAAGCTATGGAAACAAGTCTTAAAGAAATCATGAAGAAATAAGAAGAAAAGAAAAGAACAGCTTCTGAGTGCTCTATGCGGCCGCATAAAACTACTATGCGCCCGCATTTAACGAAGAATTCAGCTTTAGAGGGCTTCTGGGAAGTTGATGCATGCGCATAAATCTCCTATGCGCCTGCATCAGCCGTTTTCCCGGGATTTTTATTTTCCTTTCATTTTCTTCGTGCTTTGACTTTGTAAGCCCAATTTTGGGTACTAAAGGCACGACTTTCTAGGCAAAATAACTTATGCCTTTCATAATTTAGAATTAGACTTTTAGGTTTTATTTTTAAGCACTTTTTCTCTCTCAAATTAATCTGGGGAATTAGGGTTTTTGGTCTCAACAATAATTTTCAATTCAATTCAAGTTCCTCAATTTGTTCTTCAATTTGGTAATTCTTTTACTTTTATTCTTTTTATTTAGTTTAATTTATGATTTTTAGTTTCTTTAGTCTAATTAATTTAGTTAATTGTTGATGTTAATTAGTTTAATTATTAATTACTTCATGAATTCAATTATGAATTTTATAATTACGTTTGCTTTAATTTTCATAATCATGAGTGAGTAGTCAAATTTCTAGGGTTAGGGAAACCTTGACTAATTAATGGACTAATTAAATTAGATTGTTTCAATTCCGCAATTAGTAGTCAAATTCCTATTATTGGGTTTTTCGTTTACAATTGAATTGTGCGCAGATTTAGTTGTAATTTTGGTAATTGTTGAATTTGATGCCGAGAGGTAAAAATACCACAATAAGACCACTGAATAATAGGCGGAATTAGTCTAGGCATGAGCGAGAGCCGCTAGATGAGTTTCGAGGGAGTCTAAATTCGAGAGAATTAGTGAGCTCTAATTTGATGATAATTGTGAGATTGAACGATCTTTGTTAGTGAACCCATTAGTTGTTCCTGGTGACCCGAATGACCCTAGGCTTAATTTATTGGTTTTAATCTTCGTCATTTTCCCGTAATTGATTAGTAGTTAATTAGTAGTCATTTAGTTAATCAACATTTCTCGACCAAGGCCCTTTGTACGGTTTAAGCTTTTTAGAACTAATAGAGTTCAATTGCTTCCCTGAGGATTCGATCCTTACTTCCCTAGCTACATTAGTTAGTGTCGTTTGGTTTATTTTTGATAGGTGTGCGATAGCCTCATCATTTATAAACTTCTTCAAATATTTTATAAAATTTAATGTGACATAAAAATACTTATAAACTTTATAAAACATAGGGAGTAAAAATAATTATTTTAAGTCACAATTGATTAAATTTTTTCTCTTAAATTTATTTATTTAACTTATTTTTCACAAAAAATACCAAAAGTACTCTATAAAATTATGAAATTAAATTAATAAAAATATGTGAAAATACGGAGTATTATACTTGGGTTAGGGTTTTCGGGTTTGGGGTTTTCAAACTCCTTTTTTTTTCTTTCCTTTTTTTTTTGAAATCGTAAAACATAAAATCAAAAATTAAAACAGAAAATTCTGATTTAATGGGGTATTTATAGGCCCAAATTAGGTTTTGGTGAATTACAAAAATACCCTTAATGATTGAAATTACTTTTATGCCCTTGTTTTAAAATAAATAAGGAAATTTAAAAAAAAAAAAACTAAGAAACTTCTTAAAATATTTTATAAAAATTATAGTGACATAAAATAACTTATAAACTTTATAAAACAAGAAAATAATTATTTTAACTCGCAATTAATTAAATTTTCTCTCTTTAATTAATTAATTTATTTAACTTATTTTTCACCAAAAATACACTAAATAATTTAGAAATTAAATTCATAAAATACGTGAAAATACGGGTATTACAAGTACTTCCTTTGAAATGCAAGACCTAACTCATCCCAACTATTAATATAATCCATGTTGAGACCATTGAACCAAGCACGAGATTTGTCCTTCAATGACACTAGAAACATCATTCGTCTGATATAGTCTTGAGTCACACTTGCTTGCTTAATCGTGTTGCAATATTGAACAAAATTATTCAAGTGCAAATTCGGATCCTCCTTCAATGTTCCCACAAATTGGCTCATTTCCACCATATTCACCAAAGCTAGCTTCAATTCGAAATTAAGAGCATCTGTATCAAGAACTCAATAACCACCTCCTACTATTGTCAGAAATATCCCTACATCAATAAACCCAATAACCCTACATCTCTCCTTCGTCAGAAATATCCAGTTCCTCAATAATCGTGACATCAGTTAATGTTCGTTCAGTAAGGAAAGTCTCCTTTAATCTCCACTTACTTTTACAAATAAGCTTGTGAAATGATCTTTCAGGGTCAGGATCAATCCACACCGGCATACAAATTGAAAAACCTGCACAAGCGTAAAAGCTCTGGATAAATATGAGAAACTGCCTCAAAGAACTTATTAGTTCCTTGAGACTAAGAAAACAAAAACAAAATCAAAAATCACTACTACAAAAAAACACATTTACTGCGGTTAAAATTGGGCCTTTTGCTACGGTTTTTAACCGCAGCAAATGGCGTAGCAGCAAATAAGTTTTTTTTTTTGTGGGAAGTGTTGGCTATTTGCTGCGGTTCTCTAAAAAAACCGCAGCAAATAAGTCACTTTCCCACCAAAAAAAAGCACTTATTTGCTGCGGTTATCCAGAAAACCGCAGCAAATAAGTACCAAAAAAATCTTTTTTTTTTGCTTTTTAAGCTATAATTGATCATTAAATGATATATATACAAAATATTGATTATTTTCAATCATATTTAAGCTATATTAAATACAATTGCACTCTTCCTCAAGAAAGAAAAAAAAAATACAACAGCACTCATTTAAAACACTCACTAACACAAAAACAAGCGGCTGCAGCAGCTGCCACCAAGCAGCAACAGCAGCAATTACCAAGCAGCAATCACACTATGCAGGAGCAATCACACCAGCAACAACCACCGAGCAACAGCAGCAACAAAAATGTATTCAGTACCCTGCAGAACCTCAATATCAAATGCCTCCAAATAGAGCAAGGACTAATAAAACAAAAAATGACTTGTGTTAGTGAAATAATAACCATGCTTTTGTATATGCACCGCCATTCTGTTAAATATCATAAAAGATGGTCGAAGTGAACTAATAACCATGCTTTTGTATATGCAGAAAATTAAGCAATACAAGATAAGTTCAGACCAATACCTCAGTTAGCCTGGTTCTCAATTGTTAGGCAATATCATACTGCTCCAAGTTCAAAGCATACTGAAACAAAATATCAAGACAAAAAAAATACCACAGTTATAACGGCGTGTTTTGCTTTTACGCACTCAATAATGTAAATATAAGTCCACACTGATGCAAACAGAGCTATAGTGTACAAGTAGAGAAAACAAAGGACCATATTTTACTGTCAAACCACATATTGTTCTTATAAATGGAGATATAATTGAAGACAAATCAACACTTAATATTGCAGAGCTTAGATCTCCGGTAACCAGAAAGATCTTGACTTCTCAATTTTCAGCAAATTAGGACCCAGCATATGTTAGAAAAATTCCAAGTTTTGTTTTATTTAATTTATTTGGCATTTCCCAACAAGTTTTAGCATTATAATTTTCAAGTGATTGAATAGTTGATATGATGCCTACAAGATATGAATGGAAGAGAATATATTATACAAGGGATTGTAAGAAAAAAAAAGGCCAACTTTTGGCTACTGATAGAGAGGCTTATTTGAGCATCTACGTTATGGAATGTTGGGTATCACCACAGAACAATTCACTACGTATCACACAATAACAAATACCTATCACGTTATCACCACAATGCCATACCGATATACGTGTTTTATGTTGTGTTTTCCCTCATTTTTGGTTGATTCTTATACTAAATAGTTAAGTTTGTGGCTTTGTTTTGATTAAATATCGTCTTTCGATGTTAAGTTATGTTTTGGAACGGTTTCAGCATCTTTAGTTGACTTTTAGAACCTTTAACTGTTATTTTATACTCTTTCGGTTATTACGCGTGGTTTTCGATTTTGTTTTATATGTTACAGGAGCGTAATAGGGATTTATGAAGTCGTTAGAAGCTAAAACGGGTCAAAATATACTTGTCTCGGGATGCGTGTCAAGTCACAAAAAGTCATGAACGAGACTCGAAGAATTTAGCAAAGAAATAATGAAAACCTTCAAAATGTGGCCAGCTTAAACCATACGGGCACAGCCTTTAAAAGTTTCCCTGTTCTATGCGGGCGCAACATAAAACAGCAGCTTCAGAAGTCCCAAAATACACTAGCTGCGGGCGCAGGGAACAGATGCATTTTGTTCTATGCGGGCGCAGGTGCAAGCGTTGTGGCTCCGATATTTCTTTCCGTGCGGTTTTTGCTCGTGGGTTTTAATTCATTGAAAACCTAATTACTATATATACTTATTGTAAAGGGGGCACGAACCTAACTAGTTTTTATCATACTTTTAGACCTAGGAACCCAAAATTAATTATTCTCTCTAGAATTTTAGAATTAATTACTTTGTTCAACAATTCAAGCTTTCAATCTATGCAAATTCAATCATTAATTTGGTAATCTCTTTCCTTATGCTTTTCAATTACTTTAAATTCATGATTCTCCTTATTTTATTAGTTCTTAGTTTAGATTAATTAATTTTGCTATTTTTGATTCTTAATTTAGTTTTGTTAGTAGTTAATTTAGTTTTAATTCTAGTTTTAATTAATTCTTTGTTCATGATCATGTTGTTTAATGTTGATTTTGTTTTTCTTGTTCCCTTAATTATGAGTGAGTAGTCTTTTTCTCTAGGGTTAGGTGATCTATGATCATGGTGTGAAATTAATTTATGTCTTCTAGTTAGTTCTTGGCTTTTAATTGAATTCCTATTATTGATTTCTAGTGATTGCAGTTAAATTGTGGCCAGATTTAGTTGTAAGTTGATGTGAATTTTGTTATAAACAAACGCCACTCACACAAGATAAACTAGAACACAAATTTGATAAAGCGACGCACCACAAATTCGAAGTCCTAGGGCGAATAATTGTTTGAATTTGATTAAAGCAAAGCACCCTCCAATCCTAAAACTATCCTCACGTGAGATAAAGCTTAATAGCACCACTCACTCATCGAATTTCTCACAAGAAATCCTCACAAAAATTTGTTTTGACGCAAAACAATGAAAACGAAAACAATTTTGTTTTTAATCAATCTAATCTGTTTTTCTTGAGGTATTTTACATCCTATTTATAGCTAAACATGTCACCCAATATGTGAATATCCTAAAACAAATCCTAACTACCCTAGAATTAAAGCACAAACAAACTAAAATTAGGAAAACAAAATCTACTCAAATCCGGATAACAAGTCTTGCGCACCAAGGCTTGAAATCTGATTTTCTACCCTAAATCTTAGATATTTTGAGAAACAAATCTAAGGACAATATTATCAACAAACTAACTAAAGTTGACCAAGTCAAACAACACGGAAAACACGGACAACAACGTTGCCCAAATCTCTCCAAAATCCCGTAATACAACCCGCCATATTCCATGCTTATTTTTCTTGATTTTTGATGGACTTCCATTTTCAAGAACTTCAAGAAACCTTTCGAGCTTCGATCTTGTTCAAGAAACCTCCATTTTCGTGTTCCCCATGCTGATTCCATCAACATGACTCATAGACTTATTAAGAAAATCACAAAAACACCATATGGGAAACCCTATCAAGTGAAGTGGGAAGAAAACCCATATAGCTCAACATTCCTAAACTAAGTTATTAGCTTGATTTTAGTTGTGGTGAGTTATTTGGTTTCTTTAATCTTGGTTGTTTTCGTGAGAGCATTTGTTTTGGTGTTGTGGACAGTTGCTGTCACCATGCACACGTAAAAGTTTGCTTTAGCCAACCCCAAGAGTCTCGTGTTCCATAAGCCACTCGTTCTCATGGTTGCATCTTGCTTTGAACCTTCTATCAAACATCGACGTTGCTCAGGTTGACATCTTATCATCCTCCTCTTCTTCAAAAGAGTTTGTCCTCAAACCTCGAAGTTGGTCATCAGGAACATAAGGAGCTAAATCACCAATGTTGAAAGTAGCATGAACTCCATATTCTCATGGAAACTCTAATTTGTACGCATTGTCCCCCACCTTTCTCAAATGTAGCTTGTTTTTCCGTGAGAATGCGTACAAATTANATCATAAGTAAAGTGGGGGATAATGCTTATAAATTGGAATTACCAGGAGAATATGGAGTCCATGCTACTTTCAACATTGGTGATTTAGCTCCTTATGTTCCTGATGACCAACTTCGAGGTTTGAGGGCAAACTCTTCTGAAGAAGAGTAGGATGATACGAATGTCACCAATCACACCGAGGCATAAGCTTGTTTTTCCGTTGATTTGGGAACCTTTCCTTTCTCAAATGTAGCCAAACCAAATCCCCTTCCTTGTAAACATGTTGTGATTTGTGTTTATTCGCTCTTGCCTTGTAAAGATCATTTACCTTTTCGATTCTAACCCTTACCTCTGCGTGAAGCTTCTGCATGTAATCAACCTTTGTCTTTGCATCCTTATGTACCAACTCCCCTTTAGGAATACTTACAAAGTCAATTGGCAATTTAGGGTTGATTCCATAGACAATTTCGAAAGGTGAATGTTTAGTAGCATAAGTGGGTGATCTATTGTAAGCAAACTCAGCATGAGCAAGTTTCAAATCCCTTTTTGTGTTTAATAACCAAACCACGCAAAAGAAACCCTAGAGTGCGATTTGTCACCTCTGTTGGCACTGTTTGAGGATGATAAGATGTGCTAAACAAAAGTTTCGTACCTCATCATCTCCAAAGTGACTTCCAGAGAGTAACTCATGAACTTTGTGTTCTGTCACTGACAATGGTTTTTGGAACCCAGTAGCCTGAATTATATCTCGAAAGTACATTCATAGCATCATCTGTCTTGTGACATGGTGTAAAATGAGCCATCTTTGAAAATCTATCAACCACTACCATAATAGCATCTTTTCCCCTTGCTGTCCTTGGTAACCCTACAATGAAATCCATAGAAATATCCTCCCAAGGTCCCTCTGGCACTGGCAATGGAGTATAAAAACCTTGATGAAAGGCTGCCTTTGCCTTTTGACAAGTAGCACATTGAGCAATTATGGCCTCAACATCAACAATCATCTTTGGCCAATAAAAATGTTCTTGCAACATGGTTAGTGTCTTTGTAATGCCAAAATGTCCAGCAATACCTCCTCCATGAGCCTCCCTTACTAGCAACTCACGTATAGAACACTTAGGTATGCACAATAGATTACCTTTAAACAAAAACCCATCATGTAGCACATAGGAACTCATAGACCCCTTTGAAAGTTGCGCCATTATTGGTCCAAAATCACCATCTTGCTCGTAAAATTGAGTTATCAACTCTAACCCAAGCAACTTAAAGTTCAAAACACCAAGCAAAGTATACCTTCTTGACAAAGCATCAGCAACAACATTAGACTTCCCCGTTTTGTACTTTGAAGAGAAGTGAAAAGATTGCAAAAATTCAACCCATTTAGCATGTCTTGGATTCAATTTTTGTTGACCATTAATGTGCTTCAAAGCTTCATGATCAGAATGTAGTATGAAGTGATTAGGCCTTAAATAATGACTCCAATGATCCAAAGCTCTAATAATGGCATAGAACTCCTTGTCATATGTAGAATAGTTCAGTTTAGCACCATTCAACTTCTCACTAAAGTAAGCAATTGGCCTCTTCCCTTGGACTAGAACAGCACCAATTCCAACCCCACTTGCATCCGTCTCTACTTCAAATGGTTTAGAGAAATCTGGTAAGGCTAGTATGGGTGTGTTACAAAGCAACTTCTTAATCAATTCAAAAGCTTCTTGTGCCCCCTTAGTCCACTCAAACTTAGGCTTATCCTTCTTAATGCATTCGGTTATAGGAGCAACAACAGATGAAAAATTCTTCACAAACCTCCTATAGAACGAAGCTAACCCATGAAAAGCACGTACTTCAGTCACGTTTTTTGGTGTTGGCCATGATTTTATAGCTTCCACTTTAGATGGATCAACAGAAACCCCATCTTTGGACACAATATACCCCAAAAACGTCACACTTGGTACCATGAAATAACACTTTTCGAGCTTAGCATAGAGCTTTTGTTCTCGTAATGTCCCAAACACACTCCTTAGATGGCTTAGATGATCATTAACACTCTTGCTATACACCAAAATATCATCTAAATATACCACTACAAACTTACCAATGTATGGCTTTAAGACCTCATTCATCAACCTCATAAACGTACTAGGTGCATTAGTTAACCCAAAAGGCATGACTAACCATTCATAAAGCCCTAGCTTTGTTTTAAAACCTGTTTTCCATTCATCACCTTCCTTCATTCTAATCTGATGATATCCACTTCTTAAATCAATCTTTGAAAATAATTGAGAACCATGTAATTCATCTAGCAAATCATCCAATCTAGGTATAGGAAACCTATACTTGACGGTTATATTGTTAACTGCCCTTGAATCAATACACATTCTCCAAGTCCCATCCTTCTTAGGTACTATTAATGTAGGCACAGCACATGGACTCATGCTCTCTCTCACGTACCCCCTCTCCATTAATTCCTCAATTTGCCTTTGTATCTCCTTTGTCTCCTCTGGATTACATCTATATGCAGGCTTGTTAGGAATTTGAGACCCAGGAATAAGATCAATTTGATGCTCAATCCCACGTATTGGTGGTAACCCTGGTGGCAACTCATTAGGAAACACATCTGAAAACTCATTCAACATGGGATGCAAAACCCTAGGAATCTCTGGGGCTTCATCTTGTACCTCTTTGGCTAACAACATATAGGACATAGAACTTGTTTTCAACTCCCTTTCTAACTCCTTTCCACCCACCAACAAAACACCTTTAGAATTACCCATGCTTGTTTTAGGTTTAGAAATCATCAAGGGTTTCAATGCATATGATTTCTCATTAGGGTTCTTGCGCACAATATAGACATTTGTTCTCCCATTAAACTTCACAAAACGGTCATATTGCCAAGGTCTACCCAATAATATGTGACAAGCATCCATAGGACAAACATCACAAAGTACTTGATCCTCAAATTTACCAATTTTAAACGCAATCAAGGCTTGTTTGTTTACCTTAACATCACTTGTGTTGCTAAGCCAATGTAGCTTGTATGGTTGAGGATGTATCTTTGTAGGAATTGCGAGCTTTTCCACCAACAACGTAGATACTACATTTGTGCAACTTCCAGTATCTATGATTACATCACAAAGCTTGCCTTGAACATTACACCTTGTGAGAAAAATTTTGTCTCGTTGACTCTCCAAAGGTTGCGCACTTTGGGATTGTAACACCCTACGCAAAACCAAGGATTGGCCTTGTGTTTCTGGTTGAACCTCCTCCGTTTCTTCTTCCATAGTTTCATATTTGGCATAATCTTCCTCTCCCCTATCCTCATACACCTCCTCCTCTTCTTCAAGGTTTTCCTCATCTACCCAATTTCGAGTTGTTGTGACCCTAGCATGAGGACAATCTCTTTGAATGTGACCTTGCCCTTTACACTTGAAACAAATAATGCGTGAATCACTACTTTGAGGCTTTGAAGTTGAACTCTTATCCTTGATGAAGGGTGGTTTAGTAACCTTATCAAAGTTTAATTTTTGAGGAAAGGCATCACGTTTTTCCTTAGGATCGTAAGTCTTAAAGAATGCTTTTGGCTTACGTGCAACTTGCTTTTCAACTCTTGCAGCCACTCTACAAACTTCATCAAAGGTCCAATAAGGTTGTAATTCGACCTTCTCCCTTATGTTGTCATCTAGACCAGCCACAAAACGAGCCACCTTGTGGTCCTCCTTCTCTTCTAAGTCACAAACCATGATCAATTTTTCGAACTCCACAATGTATTCGTCAACAGATTTTCTATCTTGCTTCAATGTATGCATCTTAATGAAATTGTTTTGTTCGAAATCTTGAGGAACAAACCGTTTCCTCATCTCCCTCTTTAACTTAGACCATGAAGAGATTTTCGATCTACCCTCCTTCCTTCTTTTTCTTTGTAACCCCTCAAGCCATAGACTTGCATAGGAAGTGAGCTTCAACTCCGCTAATTTGTAGGACTTATGATCATCATACTCCTTGTAACGAAAAATCCTCTCAACTCTACGAATCCAATCTAAAAATTTTTCAGGGTCCATACCTCCATTAAACTCAGGGATTTCGAGTTTAAGGTTTCGATCATCATCCCTCATCTTCCCTTTGCGTTTGTGTCTTGACCTAGGCTCCTCGTCGTCACTAGAGCTTGACGAGTATCCTTTCTTTGGTTTACGAACACTTCTCACACTTTCCTGCTCACTCGAACTTGATGATGAGCCATCCCTTTGCTTAGATTTAGTGGGAGTCTTCTTCATAGAAGCCATGATTGTCAAGGCTTCTTCTAAACGAGCCTTCAACTCGTCGATCTCCCCTTGCATGCGCAATTCTTTTGCTTGAGCTAAACTCAAACCCTTCGTAACTCCTTGTGGAATTTCGTCTCCACCCTCTTGAGCCATGAAAATTGATGATGATAACTTGAGATTGAACGAACCTCTCAACGAAAGCACCAAAAGTTGATGTGAATTTTGTTATAAACAAACGCCACTCACACAAGATAAACTAGAACACAAATTTGATAAAGCGACGCACCACAAATTCGAAGTCCTAGGGCGAATAATTGTTAGAATTTGATTAAAGCAAAGCACCCTCAAATCCTAAAACTATCCTCACGTGAGATAAAGCTTAATAGCACCACTCACTCGTCGAATTTCTCACAAGAAATCCTCACAAAAATTTGTTTTGACGCAAAACAATGAAAACGAAAACAATTTTGTTTTTAATCAATCTAATCTGTTTTTCTTGAGGTATTTTACATCCTATTTATAGCTAAACATGTCACCCAATATGTGAATATCCTAAAAAAAATCCTAACTACCCTAGAATTAAAGCACAAACAAACTAAAATTAGGAAAACAAAATCTACTCAAATCCGGATAACAAGTCTTGCGCACCAAGGCTTGAAATCTGATTTTCTACCCTAAATCTTAGATATTTTGAGAAACAAATCTAAGGACAATATTATCAACAAACTAACTAAAGTTGACCAAGTCAAACAACACGGAAAACACGGACAACAACGTTGCCCAAATCTCTCCAAAATCCCGTAATACAACCCACCATATTCCATGCTTATTTTTCTTGATTTTTGATGGACTTCCATTTTCAAGAACTTCAAGAAACCTTTCGAGCTTCGATCTTTTTTTCAAAAAACCTCCATTTTCGTGTTCCCCATGCTTGATTCCATCAACCATGACTCATAGACTTATTAAGAAAATCACAAAACACCATATGGGAAAACCCTATCAAGTGAAGTGGGAAGAAAACCCATATAGCTCAACATTCCTAAACTACTAGTTATTCTTGCTTGATTTTTACGTGAGGAAACTTGTGCATGTCACCATGCACACGTAAAAATTTGCTTTAGCCAACCCCAAGAGTCTTGTGTCTCCATAAGCCACTAGTTCTCCCATGGTTGCATCTTGCTTTGCACCTTCTATCAAACCATCGAAGTTTTGCTCGTTGACATTCGTATCATAAGTTAGGTTATTGTTGAAATCGAGGCCGAGAGGTAAGATTACCATAATTAGACCACCGAATAATAGGCAAAAACGAATTTATGCGAGCGAGAGCCGGTAAAGGAGTTTTGAGTGAGTCTTAAGTTCGAGAGAATTAGTGAGCCCTAGTTCAATGAATGCCAATGAATTGATTAGTGAGCGTTAATTGAGTTTGTTGATTGATCATAGTGAACCGATAGCCCTAGGTTCCCATTAATAGAGTACAATCCATAATTTCTCATCATTTCCTTAGTTTCAGTTTAGTCTTTTTAGTTTTAGTAATCATTTACCGAATTTCCACCAAGGCCCCTTATACACTTTAGGCTTTTTAGAACTAATAGGATTTAATAGCTTCCCTGAGGATTCGATCCCTACTTCCCTAGCTATATTAGTTAGTGTTGTTCGGTTATTTTTGAGAGGTATGCGGTAGCCTGTTCACATACCACTTCTTAATGTGACAGTAACAAATATTTGTCAGCTTACTCAAGATGTGGATTGTTCCCATTTCCACTATTAAGAACGATAGCCAACATAATGATCAACTATAACATTGGATGACAATGTAACAAGCATTCTGAAAGGGAAAAGCATTGATAACCTAGAAGTTGAATTACTCTGTACATTTGGCTTGTGAGTTCATATTCTTATTTCTTTTATGGGATATGAATTTCAATTTTATAGTCATCATTTGAGTGTTAAAAAAGCACTCAACACTCAATATTGCATGCAAAACTAGCAACATTCAATTTTACCATTGCTTTGTTCAAACCTTGATGCAGTAAAAAGGGTTCAATTAAAGAGCATAAAACATCAAATAACGAACAACTCAACAAGATCATTGCTAAGCCACAAAAAATAACTCAAAATCAAATAAAAAAAAAGGATGAAAGAGAGATGAGAGTAAGAGATGAAGCAATATAAAAGATTCAAAACAACAATATTGAAAATAAAAACATAATCGAATGAAAATAACAACAATCAACAGAAAAACACAAATCGAAGAAATATATTAAACCCTAGAAAATTGAAAAGACCTAAAATCAATTTGGAGAATCGAAAATACCTTTACTAAGACGGTATCACGACGATTTCGAAGAAATAATATCAGTTGTTTCTTATGAAAAATGCAGTAGTGTTTTGGATCTGAAATTTTGAAACAAAGAATGGAGATTTTGATAGACACTCAATCACTACTGAAATTAAACAATAAAGAATCATTAGAGAGCACATTCCAAAAATCAAAAAAGTTCCACAAAATTTGTTAGTGAAGAAGAAAGAGATTTGTTAGAGCCGAGTCACTCAAACTCTCACACGCATATTAACAAACTCACTCAATCAAATACACACAAAATCAATCAAACTCACTCACATACTCTCACACACACAGTCCCTCAGTCAGACACTCACTCACTAACTTACACAGTCTAAAACTCCCTCACTCACTGACTCACACACTCTAAAACTCACTCACTCACTGATTAGGAAACTCAAAAAGTCATTGACTTTTAACAAAAACAACCATTGCAACAAAATCTAAACAACCAACACACACTCACTCAATCACACACACTCAGCCACATTCACTCATTCACTCAGCCAGTCACTCAGATACACTCACTCACTGTCACTCACACACAAACACACACACATTCAGTCCCTCACTCACTTAAACAATCACAGCCACTCGCTCACACAACCAGCTAAAAAAACTTAGTGACTCACCCTCACACATTCACTCACTCACTCACTCATACACACTCCGTCCCTCACACACTTACACACTCAATCATATCACTCGCACTCACAACCACTCACTCACATAGCCAGCTAACCAAATTCAGTGGCTCACCCTCACACATTCACTCACTCACTCATACACAATCAGTCCCTCACACACTTACATACTCAATCATATCACTCACACTCACAGCCACTCACTCACACAGCCAGCTAAAGAAACTCAGTGACTCACCCTCACACATTCACTCACTTACTCATACACACTCAATCCCTCACACACTTACACACTCAATCATATCACTCACACTCACAGCCACTCACTCACACATCCAGCTAAACAAATTCAGTGACTCACCCTCACATATTCACTCACTCACTCACTCACTTACACACTCAACTACTCACATAGCCAGCCAAACAAACACTCATTCACCCTCACACATTCATTCACTCACATTCAAACATTCACTCAAACACTCAAAGTCAGTCAGTCACTCGCTCACACACTCACTCCTCCTCCCCAACACACACACACAAACACTCGCATACTCACCAAGAGAGCCATAAGTTACTCACTCACCCACTAAGTTCAAATATATACCACCAATCTAAATTGAGCTAATTTCAAAGAAAAAAGACCTGACAAAACTACCCAAAAAACGTCCTGAAATCGCCTTAAAAAATCCAACAAACAAATATAAAAAAAAATCAGAATCAGAATAAAAATAACAATTAATCAAAATCAATTAAACACAAAACATGCGAATTCAAAGTAGATAACAATAAAAAAACAAGATTAGATGAACCAACAATAACGAAAATAAAAACGATTGATCTTCAAACAAAATCGCCTAAAATTCAATCGAAAAAATCATCACAGAATTAGGGTTTTTCGATTAACTCACCTCAAACGATTGATCTTTAAACAAAATCGCCTAAATACCCCCAAAATCGCCTAAAATTTGCCCAAAATCGCATATTCGCCTCAAAATTGCCCGAAATTCGCCTCAATATCGCATCAAACAAAAAAAAAAATCCTCATTAGAATATGCAAATAAAAGAAAACAAAAAAGATAGAAGAAATTAAAGAAGAAGAAGAGAGTACAATTGAGAGAGTGATAAGGAGGGGGCGAAATAGTGAGAGTGAGAGATGATTATAGGTTTGGTGGAGGAGAGACAGTGAAAGAGTGAGAAAGATGAGAGACGGTGAAAGAGTGAGAAATAAGAGATGTTTTAGGGTTAAGGGGGCTAATATATGGGTTGGTTATTTCGGCTCTCATGGGTTGCTTATGATTCTGATTGGGTTATTTGTTGCGGTCAAATAACATGTATAACCGCAGCAAATAGCCTATTTGCTGCGGGTTTTTTGACCCGCAGCAAATACTTCTATATAATTGTAACAACAATGGTTATTTGCTGTGGTTCTTCAAAAATCAAAAAGAACCGCTGCAAATGTGACGCAGCAAATGTGTTTTTTTTGTACTAGTGAATTACCAGTTTAAACCCAACTAACAGAATTAAAAATTGCCTCCCCGGCAATGGTGTCAAAATTTGATGCAAGTTACCACACACCTCTCAAAATATACCAAACAACGCTAACTAATATAGCTAGGGAAGTAGGGATCGAATCCTCGGGGAAGCTATTAAATTCTATTAGTTCTAAAAAGTAAAAACTGCGTAAGGGGCCTTAATTGAATTTCTAACTTATTTACCAACAACTAGAAGAATAATGGAAATTACGAATTAAACTCAAATTATGAAAACCTAGGGAGGTCGGTTCACTATGAACAATCAACAAACTCATAAAACATAAATCAATTAATCCAATAACTTTCATTAAACTAGGGCACATTAATTATCTCGAACTTAAACACCCTCAAAACTCCTTTACCGGCCCTCGCTCGCATAAATTTGTTTTGCCTATTATTTGGTTGTCTTATTGTGGTAATCTTACCTCTCGACCTCAATTTCGACAATCACCTAACTTACAACTAAATCTGGCCAAAATTTAATTGCAATCAATAAAAATCAATAATAGGATTTCAGTTACTAATTAAGAATCAATTAATTAATATTAAACTAATTCATAATATGTTCATAGATCCCCTAACCCTAGAAAACTAACTACTCACACATGATTATAAAAAAAAATCAAATAATAAAACATTATTCATAAACATAAACAAAAATAATTAATAAGTCTACAAACTAATTACTAGAAACTAAACTAAACTAATCAACAAGAACAAATCAAAACAATTAACCAAACTAAAGAAATAAAACTAAAAATAATGATACTAAAAAAGTAAAGAGAAAAAGGAAAAGAAATTACCAAAATTAAACTTGAATTGAATTAAGAATAATTAACAAACTAATCTAATAATAATTCTAGAGAGAGAAAGTAATTAGAGAGCTAATTAAGATTTCTAATTTTTCAAAAGTGCTAAAAGAGGTAGAACACGTCCTTAAGCACAAGCCTCTTACATATGTAGCATTAGGCTTGATTACTAAGGCCCACGCATCAAAATTTAAAGCCGCGAAGAAAACATGGGACTGAAAACTGCATAAGTCAAATGCCAAATGCTCCATGCGCCCGCATGGATTATTCTCAGTAAACTGCAAAGGGCCTGTTTTATGTTGCGGACGCTAAGAAGGAAACCTAAAATGAATGGTGCGCCCGCATGAAGACTCTAAAGGCCTATTTTGACAATCTTCTAAATTCTTCGCTTGATTCCTTTAACTAACGTTCGTAGCTTCTCGTAACTTGGCACGCATCCTGAGGCAAAGCCAAATTGACTCATATAAGCTCATGTTGACTTCATAAATCCTTATTTACTCACCTAAAACACATGAAACAAACCGAAAACTGCGCATAATAACCGTGGAAGCATAGAATTAACATTAAAAGCACTAAAAATCAACTAAAAGCGCTTCAACTCATCCAAATCACAAATTAACGCTAGGGAACAATAATTAACCAAAGTAAAGCCACAAAATCAACTATTAAACACAAAAGCCCATCGGAAATGAGGGGAAAACACTATATATAAATATATATCAGTGTGCCGAACAACCACAACATTTATTAGATGTGAAAAAAATATGGAAAAATCCTAGAAAACTATGGAACAATAAAGAAAAAAGACTAAAAATTATTATTGACTTATTTTTGGGATTTTTGTGAATTTTCAGGGATTTTTAGTGGTTTCAGAGTAATCTCATGCAGGACCTTTTGCACATTTCCCAAGATCAAACTATCAAAGTGCTACACCAGAAGACTTCTACTTTTCAAAAACAATTAAATGCAAATAACAAAATCAAATAGTCAAACCTTTAATATAAAATACAATGTGGAACCAATAATTGTTCCTTAAAGCCAACTTAGTTTAAAACTTGAAAATGAATGTTAGTCCAACATGACAATAATATTTAATAAATAATCGTAATTATAGTGCAAACATCAAAAGAAAGAACTAGAAAAACTAAACAGGATCACTATTCGCTCAATCCCAATATTTAAAGTACATGTAGCTCATTTTAAGCTTATTTCACCAGAAAAAGCTCATCCCATGTCTTGATTTGTAGGTAAAACGACATTTTGGTCATTTGGACGTGATACAAGACCTAACCCTACAATTATGGAAGTGTGTTCAGGCATGTGGGCCCACCGAAGAGAAAGTTATAAATTGAGAGTTGGAAGGAAACCTTTCTCGCGAACAGAGAATTTGATTCGTTTGACAGCATAACTTAAACGATTGCCAAATAGCTTATTGAGTTATTGTAAGCGTTGCACCCATGTATCAAAGTGTGAGGCAATTTTGTCATTCGTGCTTTGCCGCACTCATAAATTCACTAAATAACCGCAACAAATATGACAAAGCTTCTATTGTATTTTACGTACATGGTAAACTATTTTCCACAACTATTAATCATTTTGTAGCTTAATGTTTTTCATTTTTATAGAGTAAGAGAGCGGCGATAATATTTAATAAATAATCGCAATGTTTTGTAGCTTAATGTTTGTAGCGAGGGATTATAGAGGAGTAAAATTAGAATAGAATTTTCTTTTTATTTCAAGCTTTTCTTGTGTTTAACTCAAGTAAGTTTTTGCTATTTTTTATGCAGTTGTTCTTATTTATTATTTCTTGTTCTTAGATAGTTTTTAGCCAAAATTTTCCAAAACTATCAAGTAAGAGTCAATATATATACTTAACTACCCAATAACTTAAGTATTAAATTTCCTAATAAAACCTTTAAGTGCACGAATCACAGAGAAGATGGTGATGGTGATGGTGATTCCTAGACTTTATGATTTTATTATGTAGTTAGGTGCAAAAACCTACTTTTATTGAGTACTTTTGCAAAATTTTGGCTAATTTTTACTTGCTTTTGAATAGATGAATCTTTGAGGTTTGACTGTTATTGCTTGATTTTCCAAAAAGAAAAATAAACTTTTAAATTGGTTCAAAATTTGGAATTATGCTCCCTTTAAACTCATACACAACATCCAATTGGAAAATTTAAGTCCCTAATTTTAAGGACTGGGACACAAAATCAATATCTTCAAGTACAAATGTAGTAGCAACTACCAATCCCAAATTGAATGGTAGATTATGGTGCAAAGGGAAACCCTATCAGCGTGTGGTTAGTTTCAGGAGGAAAAAAAATAAAAATAAAAAAAATTCACAACCATTTGCATTTATACGCCTACCAGGTAGTGATTGTTTTATCAGACATGTGGCATAACCATATATCTACCTTTCTCATCTCTTTCATTTGGCCAATTACACAATCTGCCATGCCATCCTGTGCATACATTGAGACTCAAAAGATAACATTTTTCCACCAAATGACTTCTCTAATGCACAATGGGGTTACCAAGAGCACGCAACCCTGCTTACAACTTCAAGCGCGATCAAAACAATGAACCGCCTCAGAAAAGTAACAGTTCAAAGATCAGCAATACGCTATGATCCATAAGATGTCGAGGATGAATGTTTGCGTGACCCAGGACTGCTATCATAAGTTCCCACAGGCTTGTTGGATAATCGGCGTTTGTAGCGTTTTAATACAGAAGCCAAATTCTCTTTCCCTTTTGGGAAAGCCACATCTCCAGCTGCAGTGCCCGACCGACCTTTCCGACATGAAATTGCAATTTCAACATCCTTGATTGTCTCCAGAAGCGTTGTTGAATTTGTAACCTTCCCCTTGGTGACAGATCTGGCAGCCGGAGGTAACATACCGTTCGAAACAGGTGGACTTGATCTAGTCTGATATGTACCTGGTACTTGAAGGCAAAAGCACGGGGGCATAGGAGTCCGAGGTTTGAAGAAAGCCACATCAATTACACCCTGAAAATGAAGCAAAAGATTCATGGTCAAATATTTGCTATCTGCAACTCATCTGAAAGGAAATACACACGAACTACATGGCCCATACCATCAACCAACACAAACATGTCAGCTGATGCAGAATTACAGAAGATAGAGGGGCTAAACTAACTGCAAAAACATCCTGTTATCAATTTATCACTAGTCTTCAAGCATAAATTAACACTCTAAATCAGATGGCCTAAACAAACTACTCCGTACAAAAACTTCCTGATAACACTAGTTTTGAGCATAAATATTCCAAATCATCAAGAGGCTACACCATCCTAGCAATGGTGAGTGATTGAGTGTGATATACCAAGGTATAAGTTTGTCACACCAAATGTGCCAATAGAAATCTATGTAACATCAAAATATAACTAGGAAACAGGAAAACACAATCTCAAAATTAAGTAGACAATAAGACAAATAGGAAAACGGTAAAATGAAATTTAAAAAATTTATGACAATTATGTCCTTCCCAATAAAACACCCAGAATGTATTGAACTATCTTAGAAGGAAATGGATAGGATATAAATCATATAATAGTTGACAGCTCAAAGCTTAAATCACCTATTAAACAACGTCGAGTCTCATACAAGCTCTCACTAAAGAATAGCACAGATAAAACTAATACGTATTACAACTAAACTTTCGACCAGGTCTTTCTGCCATTCATTTTTGCCCCTCATTCTAGGTGCTTCTTGGGTAATCCTCTATCCTTGGAAAATCATCAAGAGAGTTACTCTATTTTTTTTATTTTAAATAAGGGTCAAATTTTATACAGTTGTTACTTGTCAGTGAGGAAAGCAATTATCTTATGTTACCCAGACATGCCTATATGCTCTATGTACCACTGTCAATACGACACCACGGACACTCAATCCGAACCCGATCCTTCACTTCACAATGGGACACCTTCTGCCAGGGAAGCGAGGAAAAACAAAGAATGTAAACATTTGAAAATTGAATTTTTTACAGAACTAAATTTACAATATCTAATTTGATGGTGGATTTGGACTTGAGGATGAAGAATGGAGGAATTTTAAGATTAGAAATACTACATGTAATATGAGAAGTAATGGTTGAAGTGGAAGGGAGCCTCTGGATGTCTATGTGATCAAGGTATGCCCCCAATAAATTGAAGGGAAAATTCTATCGCACAACTAACAAGCTAGCATTGCTATATGGTACCGATGTTGGACTTTGAAGTGTTGTCAACTCCATAAGAAAAGTGTGGGAGATACGCCTATGCTTTGTTGGATGAATAGGCATACAAAAAAGGATAAACTAAGGAATGAAATTATCAGGAAGAAGGTAGGGGTTGCTTCTATTGAAAAGAAGATGCGAGAAAATAGTTTGAGATGGTTTGGACATATAAGATGGAGACTAAGTAACAACACCAGTAACTCAATAAGGAGAGGCTAGAAGAATGGCAACATGATGGACAGACGGTTTAAACAGAGAAGATTGGAGAAAGAGGCTGCAGATGCTATTGCGATTCCAATTAATGAATAATGTCTGGCCAACCTCAAATGATTTTGGGACTAAGGCTTTGTAGTTGTTGTAATTAAGAGAAGGTGAAGATCAAAGAAGAAAGAAGAGACACAGAAAGGGTGAAAGAATTATTGTTTTTCAAAATAATTCATATTACGTAGTAAATACATTAACAAATGAAGTGTCCCCGTACCCGTACCAAGATTGCAGACAAAGTCCCCTTGTCCAGAAATCTGACACTCATGTCCTACACTAGTACCCAAGTCCACATCACACAGCAAATTAGCAATTATCAAAGAGACCAAGACTATCAAAGCATATATATAAAGCAGGCCAAATTTTAATTTGATTGAAGTTTGATGGACTGAATTTGAGATATGGACTTCTGCTTGAACAGGTAACGCAGCCTTCTCCTTAATTTACCTTTATGTTGTTAAGACCTTTCCTAGAATTTAACGACTTTATCAATTTGTAAATGCCACAACACCCTTTTTGATAGATTGAAAAGTGTAAACATTGAACCAAAGTTCTATTCAGTGATTCAAGTGGTCTCCCAATTTTACCTTCTGAAGTCTGATTATAGTCTAATTAGCAAATTGCATCTGATATGGCCATCATATAAACTAGGTGGTTCATCATTTTTCGTTCATGACAGTGGTGCATGCAATGAGCAGCATTATTTCCAGGGGGATAGCAGAGACAAGAAATTTTGTTGGTTTTGCAATGGGTAGAGAGAAGAGGTTATCTCGGTAGAGTATGTACTGAGCAGGTTAGTTTCCAGTGGGATAAGACAGATAAGAAATCTAGAGAGGAGGTTATCTTAGTACAATTTTCAATTTAGAAAGTTTCGATCTAACAAAGTATTCAGGCAACGCAGCTCATTATAGAAAATATGGTACTTAAGCTAAGAAAGAACTTGAACAATTTATTAATAAAAAAAGGAAAATATCTTGAACAAATTTTATACAGTTGTTACTTGTCAGTGACGTGAGCAAATATCCTCAATCTTGAGCAGAAAAATGAAAAATAAAAAAATAAAAAAAACCTAGAAATTAAACCAATTTTTTTCTTTCAAGCATGATTGGCAAGGCATAAAAAGGGATAACTATTTCAGAATAACACATTGTGATAAAAGGAAAATGATTCAAGTATAAAATGAAGTTAGATGAATTTTATTTTAAAATAGCAGTCTGGGCAAGTAAAAATTAGATAGTTACCTGAAGGCGGTTTAGGACATAAGTGTATTTGCCCCAGAGCTCTGGCCGACTTTCCATTAGTGACAGCTCTAGGATTCGACGGATGCACCACACTCCAAAGCTTACAATGAGATCTACTTTCCAGACACAGTCCTCCCCACACTGTGGTACTGAGGAAATCATACTTGCGGAAATTGCATCATCACTCTTGACAGTAGCATTAGGCTTCCCCTCAGAATATGGATACTGAGAGTCAACATGGGGTGGTTGATTATAATCACGTGACTCAACTTCGTAGAAGAACCTTTCCCTCATAGCAACCCGATCAATGAGATCTTCATCAACACCATCATTCGGCTTAAATAACCATTCAGACCCTTCCAGTTTCAGGAGTTTCAAAATGCAAAGTCTCAGTGATTGCAGCAATTTTCTCTCCATCTCAGCAACTGAAGGAGGCTCTTGAGTCATCATAGAAGGCCTATTACCAGCTGCCAGACCTCCAAGACTGCTAATCTTGTTAGCTACACCAAATTGTTCAAAAGGCTGTCTAGACCAAAGAGAACATGCATCAGCCCCTGAATTCGATCTCAATGAAATAGCATCTCGATATGCCCTAGAAGGAGAAAGCTCATCAAATGACAGTGGGGCCACAGGCCTTGGTCTAGCACTTGAAAGTGAGGGTGGCTCGTAAGAAGTCGAATGACCAACTGATGTTCCAAAACCCATAGGAGTGTGAGGACTATCAAATTGCGAACTCCTATTAGATGAATATAAATTCCGCAGAGGAAGAGAGAGTCGAGAAATATCCGGTGAACTGTGATACTTCTTGTTGTTAACTTCAGCAGGTGAATCAGAGGAAAGACCATAACCATATTTGTCAGGCTGCAAGACATTATTTCTTTGTGCAGCAAGATTCTGAATGGTAGATGGTGCAGCACTAAACCCATTTGCTGATTTTTGTCCAAGAGAAAAAGCAAGAGACTCTCTATAGTTGTTTGGCACTAAGGATGGGGATTTGGGAGCTGCAGTCTCTACTGGACCAACCATGTAGTCAGACCTTTCCTTGGCCATTCGATTAAGATAAGAAGCGATTTGATAGCCATGCACAGTCGCAGGCTGATATTCCAAGGATTCAGAAGACGGAGGGAGGTGCAAACTCTGGTAACGCCTTTCACCAGAATCAAGCATAGAGCGACTGGTACTTTGGTAACGCCTTTCATTAGAATCTAGCATACTGCGACTGGAACTCAGGTAATGCTTTTCACCAGAATCAAGCATACTGCGACTGGGATTTTGCACATAGCTATCCAAAAATGGCGTCTGATTTGACCATATTGAAGAAGATCCTTTATGTGCCCTATATGCCGACTCTATACTATTTTGCAACTTCTGTTGATTCTCTACACTGTTTTGCAACTTCTTCTGATTCTCTAAATTGTTTTGCAATCTCTGCTGATTTTTAGCGTTATATATATTTAAGCTTATTGCGCTATCAGATAGCCTGCCTCCTAAAGACTGGAACTGCACTCCATACTCCTTTCCAGCAGCATCTACATTAGTAGACGATAGGAATGGCTTGGGGTTTAGGCCAAATAATATATCTAATTTATTGGACTTTGCTTCTTGTGTGATTTGACCGTGGAAATCATACAACTGTCCCCAAAACTCATCAAGGGCTGCAGCCAGTTGACGTCTTGCTGCACGGCCTAACCCTGATAATCTTGATAAACTACCAGCACTTGGTCCACCGTCATCATTTTTTCCACCAAGACTTCTATATGATCCTGGACCATCAGGAGTAATAGGACGACCAGCTCCAGGAACATCTTTAGATGATTCCTCAGACTCCCAGATATCCGCTTCATCATCCTTCTCAATTACTATTTCACCTTCAATTCTAACAGTTTTCACAGCTGGATCAGCTGGCTCACATTTCATAGGACTAGATGCTACAAGTGAATCATGTGAAGTCCCACTCACCACATTAGAGACTGGCCCAACAGAATCAATAGAGGCAACTGATTGCGTGTTCTTTAAATAGCATTTAGATGAGACATCAGACACATCCTCTACCAAATTTTCTTTAATGGTAGTTAAACAAGGCTCCGAAACAGTGTCCATAATTGTCTCGGGCAGGCTAATGTCGTAGTTTAGAGTTGCCATGTCTGGATGATTATGTGAAGACTTCTCCGGCAATGAAAAAGGTTCGGGCTTACTACAAGGTTCATCATTGGGAAATCTACTTTCAACAACATTGGTTTCTTCCCTCTCTGTATAAGATTTGGGTGAAACTTGTTGAGTATCCCAGTTCCAAGACTGAGACTCCAATCGAGCAGTTACCGATTTAAGAGGGGTGGCTGCCAGCCAAAGCATGAAACCAAGTGAGATGCAAGCAGTGACAAGGAGCAAAACATAAGCCATAGATGTAGCGGTATTCCCCATACTCCAACGCAAGTGAGCAACCCAATCACTCTCTCCAAATATCATTTCCACAACAAATATAATCTCTAAACCAAGCATTCCGATGAGTGTCAGAAGAACTACAAACTCCATAACAGGTGAAATCTTGTTCAAACCCATAACTGATCTAGATGAGGCAATTCGGAAAAGAGGTATCACAGAAGACGGGAGTAGCAGAGCTACCATGACCTGGGAGCATATTAGCACATGATAAATTCCTTCAGCTCCTGACTGCCACAAACAAAACAGTGCAGGAACAATAGCAAAAATTCTAACAGTAGCACGATGAAGCCACTCAGGAAGATCCATATTGAAGAAGTTGTATAACATTGTTTCTCCACCTTCTCCACAAAATTCCCAGCTTATGGCCATAATTTGGTTGGCCAAAAACAGAAATAAAAATGAGGCAAATGGTATAAGAGGGTTTCTGTAAGCCTGCACCAATAATAAGGGGGTTTGGTTAACATACAAATGTGTTAAAGAGAAGTACGTATAAGTTGGGGGGAGAAAGGAAAAAAATAAAAAAAACCTGGTCGAGTAGAGCCATTGCATCTTGAAAAGTAACCAACCCAAGGCCAGTGCTGTAGAATAAATTAGCAGCTGAATTCATCAGTACGTAGTTCACCAGGAATAAGCCACTGGAAATGGTAAGGCTAATGATTAAATTATCCTGAGACCTCAAACCCAATGGCATGCACGCTGGCCCTTGATATCGCTGCACCAGAATAAAGTCAGATTAAACCATTAAAAAGATAGTGAGGAAAGCTCACCAAGACTGAAAGATGGCAGATAATATATAAGCTAACTTAGTATCTCAGTTAGAAATGCATTTTTCAGGGGTGCAACTGTGCAACACACTGATTGTGTACAAAAATAATGTAGCAGAAGAAATTGCTCCAATCACTCAATTTTCAACAGTTACATATTTTAGAGCGTAGAAAAATAAATGGTTGAAATTGCATTTCAACAAACATTCCTTAAACTTGAAATACTGTATTGTAACCTGAACATATGGCATAGTGTTCAAGAAACTTTGGCGATAGATTGATTTAATGAAGTTTAAATGCTAATATACTTGAAGATATAAAGAGATTTTAAAGGGTGTGTCCAATCAGTATATCACAAGCCATCCATTCTGAAGCATGGAAATTGCTTTAGTGAAATCATGTAAGGCACATATGAGTTTCAACATAACACTAATTCTAGAAAATCCATACCAAGTGATGCAAATGCATAAAATAACAATTCAGTGACAGATTAAATTGTAAATGGAATAGGGGAATCTAGAATACCTGAACGATGGAAGAATAGAGGTAAAAATTGTGAGGCATGACACTTGCTCCAAGTAGACTCATCAAAGAAAAAGCACTCTCACCACTCAATTTTGATAGCAAACCATTTGCAGGAACTGGAAACTCGGGAAGACTGAGTAGCATCCCAAAAACATAGCCAGAAAATGTTATTCCTGCGGCACATAGTATCAAGAACTTCATCTTGGAGCTTTCCTGAAAGAAAAAATCAACAAGAAACAAGTCATAAAAATTGAACTCTACCCTAAAGGTCCAACAAGTTGAAATGCTCACCAGCAGGGAAGAAAAAAGTGGATACAGCACAACATTTAGTGCAGTCAATAGGATACAAGTGAATAAATCGAATCCAAAAATCGTGTTCAGTCCATGTGCAATTCCAATGATCTGTAAAATATAGGATGAGAACAAATTGAATAAATAATGCAGCAAACCTGGAAAAATGGTCACATGGCATGATTATGTTCTACAGCACAAAGGATAGTTGACAAACCATAGTAAGATCCAAAGTAACGGCAGACAGCTCTGCTTGAATTCCCAGAAAAAAACATGTGAGCTTGTCATACTCTTCGCTGCAAATCTTCAGCATCATGGAAACAAAGGTATAAAATAAAATTCAACAACATATACGGACGAGTGAAAGTTCAGACCTATGAGGGCTGGGAGTTCACATGAAGACCGTGTTTCATGTTTCAAAATCTTGAAAACTCATGGGAACATATTTCTTCAGCAAATTTTATTCCACAAAAGATGTATTAAGTTCCAACACAGCAAATTTTCAACCCAAATAATCATAATTTCAACCAACAAAACAGTGAAATTCGACCAAAAAAATCAAAAATAAACCTTAGGTTAGAAGCAAATCAAAATATAAAAAAAAAATCAGTAAAAATTAGAGAAGAGAGATTACTGTGATATTTTGATGAGATTGAAGACTGAAGAGGATTTTTGGGAAGATAATAGTAGAGGAGAGAGAAAGAGTGAAAGAGTAGAGGAGGAGAGAGGGAGGGAGCAAAATCAGGAAATGATATTTGTTTCCACAGGATTGAGGTGGGGAACAAAATAATAGCATTGGTTTCCCTTACTTATTTGTTTACCTTTCCTTAACCACATATCAAACATATGATAAAGGTATCCTTTTACGATTCCGTTACCTACACTGTTTTTTTAGACACCAAACACACCGTTAATGCACATGTATAGCCTTAACAACTACAGTATAAGATTGCAAAACACAATTCCAGGTTAGTTTCTTTAGTCATTGTTTTTTCAAGTTTTACCTCTTCCACACATCAATTAAAAATTTCCTGTTCCTGCGCCACATACCTCAAAACAAACAATTAAGTTAATTTAGGCACCCCTTTTCTGTTCTTCCTTTCACTATAAGTTTCCTATCATGGAAATATTCTGAAGTAACAAGTCAAATTTAGAAACTTTTTGAGCCATATTGCTGAAAAAAAAAAAGAATCGCATGATTTCAGCTTGCAAAACAGGCACTTGGTTCAAAACAATATGGGATGAGGTTAGAGTTCCAAAACCAAGACCTTGTGTTTGTTTTACAAACTATAAAATTAAAATCCATACCTCAAACCACCAAGGTGTGGTTTTAGAAACCCAAGATTGGAGGTGGGTCTAGCTCACACACATACCGCAAGGCATCAAATATTAGAAAATGTTTATTACCTAAGTTATAACCAATAACGAAACTTACGGTATTACAAATCAAGTTTCAAACCCATACCAACTTGGTTTCATTCCTCATTCCTACATCATATGAGCTCTTGAAACAAATGTTATCTAATCTCAAAACCCAATCTTATTATCCACAGGTAACATAACCACCAACACACCCAAAGTTGGTTTAAAATAAGGCAACAAATCGAATCACTAGCAAGAATTAACTTTTTTTCCAGTTCATAGCAACACGGAAAGGAAAATGCATAACAGATTAACATAGGCTATTGAAATACCTGGGCGAGATTCCTTCCACTGATCACACTAATACGTGCAGATAAATAGTGACACAAAACCCCCACAAGGTTGAAAACTAGCGCAAATGGAACAAGATCAACCCCAAAACGAGCCCCACTGTCAATACAGGAAGCCCACTTTCCAGGGTTAATAAACCCAATTGAAATTAGAAGCATCGGAGCCAGAACCGGAAGAAGCCCTTGCTGTAGGTTCTCCGGCATACTCTTAGTGTGTGAAGTACTTCCAGCCTCCATTTACACAATAAAAGAATCTCTCTCCAATTTAACTGGATATATCAACTAAATACTGCTACGATGAGTGCTATCACTTCCAACAACACCCACAAAGATCTGTTTCACCTCAAAAAACTCGCATTCGCAGAAGTTAGCTGAAGTATCAATCATCTCCTTGATCGCTGAATCTTTAAAAAAAAAATTAAAATTAAATCACAAAAATTGCTTCTTATGTATGAAGATAAAGGTTCATGATTTGGGTATATACAAAATCACAAAAACACCCACAAAAGCAAATAGTACAATTTATCGATCAAACATAAAAGTGAAATCATACCTTGAATAAACTTAACAAAAAACTCCCAACTTCCGAACATAAATTAACCATAGAATCTTGATTCTTGTTATCTCGATCTAAAATTGCAGTCACTACTAAATTATTATTATCACAATCTTTGCTTAATACTCCCACTTATATCAAATATTCAAACTAAATTCATTTCCGTCTTCAATTCAATATTCAAAATTGAAATTCTTTGGTAAAATCTAATCTAACCGATTAGATGATTTTCATAGATTATCAAAATAATAATAATAATAATAATAATAATAATCACACACACGTGTCAAACAAAAAGTGCATCTTCAGTTCAATCCAAATCAAACTAAACTCAACCCTAAAATTCAATCTTCAATATCGCCTGATTCTTCCTTGAATCATTAACATAAACTCCCAGTAAACAGGGTTTCGCAAAACCGGAAAAAAATAAAATTGTGAGATAAAAACTGCATATTTAGAAAGTTCAGTAAAACACAAAAAATAGAAAGGTGAGAAATGGAGAAGTATCAATCAACGTTGAAAAGAGAGAGTGAAGGTTGCATCAACGAAGGAGAGAGAAAAACGTTAAGATTATCAAATGAGTCAGGAGATGGTCTAATGGTTGAGGGGTTGACTCGATAGTTTCCCAATTATTTTCTGGTATTAGTTTTTTTTTATTTTTTTATTCGTACAGTTTTTTTTTAGGGCCATAAGGTACAACTTTGGGACCTTGTAAAATTGTAAGTTTGTAACACTATTTTATTTTATTTTGTTTTGGCAATGGAGTGTTTGGTGTACCTCGACTATTTTAATTATGTAGTACAAGCATTTATAAAAAAATATTGGCATGAGATCTTACCTTTTAGAAAATTAAAAAAAAAAAAAAAAAAAAAAAAAAAAAAAAAAAAAAAAAAAAAACACTTATGTTTGAAGAGAGTAAAAATACAATTGGAATTAATACACTCGGAGCATGTTGTGGAACGCGTCGTTCCGTACATATGCAGCAGCATTGCTATGTATATCAGCAATGTTTTTTTTTACTTCATCTTTTTCTCTCATTCTCTCTCTTATTTCTCTCAAAATCAAAACAATTCTCTCTTTAATTTGAAATCTTAGAATTTCTAGCATTCAATCATGACAGATTCAACATAAAATCCACAACATACAATTCGAAACAACACAAAATCAGACCAAAAGCTACAAGAAATAATCAATGAAGATTTTACTGAAAATTGTAAGCTCTAATTTTCGTCAAATTTTTCATAATTTTTGTTAATAAACTTTCAAAAACTTTAAATTATTGTTCCGAAAATTTTCATATGTACTGCTGAAAATTCATAGAAGTTCGGAAAAAATGACTTAGTGTTCAGGACTTACATTTCTATATTAATATGTTTTTTTTAATCTTCTAATTATTTTTCTGAACATTTTCACACGACTTCTAAACATTCAGAAAAAATGAATTGTTGTTTAGAAAATACATTAATATGTTTTGTTATAATTTTCAGTTATATTCTGAACTTTTTAAATGAATTTCTGAACGTTCAGAAAAACTGACTTAACGTTCAGAAAATCTATTTGCATATAATATGTTTTTTCAGCTATATTATGAACTTTTGTATATGAATTTATGAACGTTCAGAAAAAATGACTTAGTGTTCAGATTATTAATTTTAATGTTTTCAGTTTTTGCATATGATTGAAACCAAATAATTGTAAATGAAGCTGATGAATCTCAATTGTTGAGTATAAAAGTGAACAACGATGAAGAAGCATTTGACTGTATAACAAATATGCTTTTCGAAAAGGTTACAGCATCTGAAAAGATAAAGTGAGATTGCGTACTGATGGAAGTTGGACAATGAGGAAGTTTTGCAAAACAACTCCAAAATATAATAATCTGAACAACTAATGACATTTTCTGAATATCTGATTCAAAATGACTAAATGAGCAATGCAGTAAAAATATATGAACAACAACTATTACAAAATGAACAACATCGATTAAGAAATGAACATCATGATAATTATAATTCTGAACATTGGTTAATTGAATCTGAACATCAACAATGAAAAAATGAACAACAGCATGGAAGTCATGAACTACATCAAATAACTATCCATAAGCAAACTGTACATACTAAATTTGTACATAGTTTTCAAACTATTATAAAACAAACTAAATAAAATGACCGGGTAAAGGAAACACCATATAATCGCACAATAAATGCACAACAAAGAATTTGCTAGAGTTGCTCCTTGTTTTTTTAATAGCCTCTTGTCATACTTTGATTCAAATCATTGTTGATTTTTGTAAACAAATAATGAACTTCATGTATTTTTATCATATTGAATATTAATTTGCAATGTTTGTTAGACAACATCATATATAAAATTCTGAACAAGTAATGTCATTTTATGAACATTAAATTCGTAGCAAATTTTAATGATGAGTAATGCAGCAAACATACCTGAACAATAGCTATTAAATATGAACATTAGTTACAAAAATCTGAACATTGCATAAAAAAATCCTAAACATTACATATATCACAACGAGTGTTAGACATGCGCCTGGGTGTACACCCCTCAATGTGCACCGGGCGCATATTAGAATTTGCGGTGAAAATAGACTAAAAACAGTTTTTGCTATTTGATATATCATAATTAATGCAGATTGATTTTATTGTGTGAAAAATGAGCTCTAACCAATGAGTATTTACAACATTAATCTCACTATTAACTAATATTGTTTACATTTCCAATATTGTTTACATTTATTACATAGTTAAATGTGGTGCAAGACAATTCATAAATTGTACTATCCTAGTTTTGGTAGACTAGTTTACTTTTTACCGCTCCCTCTTTGAACAGGCTATCGCGCACCTCTAAAAAATAAACGAACAACTCTAACTAATATAGCTAGGGAAGTAGGGATCGAATCCTCAGGGAGGCTATTAAATTCTACTAGTTCTTAAAAACCTAAAGTGTATAAGGGGCCTTGGTGGAAAATTCAGTAAATGATTACTAAAACTAAGAAAACTAAAACTGAAACTAAGGAAATGACGGGAAATTATTGATTAAACTCTTATAATGGAAACCTAGGGCTATCGATTCACTATGATCGATCAACAAACTCAATTAACGCTCACTAATCAATTCATTGACATTCATTGAACTAGGGGTCACTAATTCTCTCGAACTTAGACTCCCTCAAAACTCCTTTAGCGGCTCTCGCTCGCTTAAATTCGTTTTTGCCTATTATTCAGTGGTCTAATTGTTGCAATCTTACCTATCGGCCTCGATTTCGACAATAACCTAACTTACAACTAAATCTGGCCACAATTTAATTGCAATCGCTAGAAATCAATAATAGGAATTCAATTAAAAGCCAAGAACTAATTAGAGAACATAAATTAAATTCACACCATGATCATAGATCCCCTAACCCTAGATAAAACGACTACTCCCTCATAATTAAGGGAACAAAATCAAAATTAAACAACATGATCATAAACAAGAACTAATTAAAACTAGAATTAAAACTAAACTAATTACTAATAAAACTAAATTAAGAATCAAAATAGCAAAACTAATTAATCTAAACTAAAAACTAAGAAACTAAAGAGATTCATGAAATTAAAGGAATTCAAAAGCATAAGGAAAGAGATTACCAAAATAATGAATGAATTGCATTAATTGAAAGCTTGAATTGTTGAAACAAAGTAATCAATGCTAAAATTCTAGAGAGAATAAGGGGTTTCGGATTCCTAGGTCTAAAAGTATAATAAAAACTAGTTAGGGTCGTGCCCCCTTTACAATGAGTATATATAGTATTCACTACAAAAAAATGTCGATATAGCGACGGATTATTAGGGACGGATTTAATTCCGTCACTAAAGTAGGGACGGATTAGAGATAATCTGTCACTAAAATAATTTAGGGACGGATTCAAAAATCCGTCTCTAATTTAGAGACGAATTTCCAAATCGGTCTCTACTTTAGAGACGGATTTTAAAAATCCGTCCCTAATTTTAGTGACGGACTTTTAATTCCGTTACTACTATATCCAACCATATTAAAGTAGTGACGGATTTCAAAATCTGTCACTAAATTTAAGGACGGATTTTAAAAATCCGTCCCTACATTTCTTATAGTTAATATATTAATTTTGTATATAGAATAACATAAGTTGTATGGTGGTGAAGTTGGTAAGAGTGTCACTTTGTGACTTTGAGGTCACATGTTCGAACCTTATCAACAACTTCAATTTGTTTAGTAAAAAAAAAAGGAAAAAAAAAACTTTTTTTTAAAAAATGAAAATAAGTCACTAAATTTAGGGACGGATTTCTGAAATCCGTCTCTAAATTCCGTCACTACATTAGGGGCGGATTTAGAGACGGATAATTTCTGTCCCTAATTTAGAGACGGATTTTTTGTAATTCGTCTCTACTTTTAATTAGCGACGAAGATTTTAGGAACGGTGTTGATCCGTCACTACTTCCTTCGCTAACCCTATTTAGCGACGGAATTTGAAGAAGTAGAGACGGATTCAATCCGTCCCTAAAACGTGTTTTTTTTTTGTAGTGATTAAGGTTTTATTAAAATAAAACCCACGAGCAAAAACCGCGAAGAAAAGCCGAACGGATAAAAATCCGTGCTACCTGCGCCCGCATAGGTCAAATCCAGTTTGTTCTCTGCGCCCGCATGGTGAATATTGAGTGAGTTCTGATACTTCTGATCTATGTTGCGGCCGCATATGTTAAATGAGGATTAAAGGCCTGCGCCCACATGAACCAAGTTGAGCAACATTTTGACGATCTTGCTTATTTTTTCGCTCGATTCTTCGAATCTCGTTCGTGACTTTTTGTGACTTGGCACGCATCCTGAGGCAAGTGCTTTTTGACTCGTTTTATCTTCCAATGACTTCATAACTCTGTATTACGCTCATGTAACATATAAAACAAAACTGAAAACCACTCATAATAACCGAAAGAGTATAAAATAACTGAAAAAGGTTCTAAAAGTCAACTAAAGATGCTAAAACCAATCCAAAACATAACTTAACATCGAAAGACGATATTTAATCAAAACAAAGCCACAAACTTAACTATTTAGCACAAGAATCAACCGAAAATGAGGGAAATACACAACATAAAACATGTATAGATTATTGTAATCATTATTGTATCATACCATCATACAAAAGGGGACTACATGGTTTCCAATTAGAGTTGAAGGTAAGATTTTTAATTGAATCTGAAAGCTAAATATAGAATACAAGTAGTAAAGTAGTCACCAAAATCATAACACCCATATGCTGAATTTCCATCATCAACATCAAAACAATAACAATTCACCTCAAATTTCCAAAAGGGTACCCTTAAATTACAGCAAAAAAAACTGAATTAATCCCAAAAAACAACAATAACCTATTAACCTATATGGACAAGAACAAAATATGGAGTATGAATCTCAGAAGTCAGAACTGTTTAAGCCATTTTATTCATCCAACACATAATCTTTCCTCATTACACAATCAAATCTAAAGCAACAAATGGTCAGGCATCGAATGGTTCACTTACTTAGGCATGTCGAGAGCATAGTAATTACCTTACACTTTAATTCAATAGATATTCCAAGGGCCTCAGGTTGACGGAGTTGTCCGGATTTCACACGAACAACACAGCTAGTACGTACAACAACCTGCACCAGTAAAAAGGTTTATATTATTCTTCAACTAACATCAATAACATTAGTAGCAGTAAAAAGGTTTATATTTAACAAATTAGCTTCAATTTCAACTCATATAATCCGTAATAAGCACTTAATCAAACAATTTCAACTGAGTCACTGACGCAGACCAACAATTTCAACTCAAATAACTCGTAATGGACGAGCAGTATCTGCCAGTATTGCACAACTTTATCGTCCAGCTCGATAAGATTCCTCAAAACAAATACTTGTTGATTTCACGACTTGGGTTACAATGGACTAGCACCCTGATAAGCGGGTCTTGCAAATTAAAAATTGGCGGTCCACAGTATTTTCGAATTAATTGTCTGAAGTATGAGGTTGGGATGGTTCATTTTCTGTATGGTTTTACAATCCGTAAGCGGGCTTTTGAACTTCTTTCGGACGATATGCAGCAGTCTGCCAGCCTTCTGCAAAAAGCAGCAGGAATTTATAAGTATCTCAGTGATAAAGTCCTTACGTTGTTGCAGTTTATATTGCCTCCGGAGAAGCCACCTGAAACTTCAACTAATGTCTCTTCTGCCATGTATAATATTTGTCTGGCAGATGCTCAGGGTGTAGCCGTAAGAGTGGCGGAAAAGCAGGGAATGTCAGCTGGTGCCGTTAGCTAAATTGAACTACACTGTTACACAGTTCATGGATGAAGCAAGTTCTTGTCTGCAGTCAGGTCCTAAAGATATTTCTGGTAAATTTTTGGAATTTATATCATGCAGCAGAACTCTATATGAAGTGAGAAGTAATAGAATCCTTACTGAGAGCTACAAGCAATCTGACCAAGTAGGGATTGCTATCGGACTCCTAAACTGTACAGCGAGTAAAGCAAAGAACATGCCCGGGGAACAATCATGGCGAGAAGTGTTGAAGGCTGAAGTTAAAAAGATTTATGAGTTACAAAAAAAGTATACAGATGAAAACACATTTGGGTGGCGACATAAGATCCTACCAGATAATGAGTTACCGTCTTTGGAGGGAAGAAAAATTGTGAGTGCCACCCCTTACGAGCCTCAAACATGGGAAAGAATAATAGTTTTTAATACAGATAAGCGCAAAGCCAAATGGAATCAACGTAAATAATCTTAACTAATGTTTTAATCGATCAGAACAATTCCAACTATAAGCGGATGTATCTCAATATAGTGTAAGGATGTACTGTTTAAGCAACTTGTTATGTAGGTAAAATAAAGGCTTTATCGTATCAGTCTTAAAACGTGTGGTTATCTACTTCTCGGCATTCTGCCATTTTCGCCTCTTCTTCGTTCTTTTTTCTGTTCTATAATCAGATTTTCTTTTCGTTTGGAGACAAACCTTTCTCAATGTATAAATTGATGAGGAATTACGAAATACAAATACATTGTACCAAGAGAAGAGGGAATTCACAATAAGCAATTCAAAACGACTTAATCAATAAGCAATTACGAAATACAAACCTTTCACAATAAGAAATTCAACTCATATAATCCCTAAACGACTTAATAAATCAAACAAATTTAACAAAATTCAAATAGAATTCTCAAAACAAAATTCAAAACAAAAAATCAAACAAATTCAGAAAAATACCTCTAACAAATTCAGATATAAGCTGCCGTCGAAGAAGAAGAAGCCGTCGTCGAAGAAGAAGAAGAAGAAGCCGCCGTCGAAGAAGAAGAACAAGAAGGCGTCGAAGAAGAAGAAGAATGGAATGTCGCCGGCGCCGCCAAGGTCAGGGAGTAAGGTTGAGTGTTGAGAGGGAGTAAGGTTTGAGTGTTGAGAGGGAGTTAGGGTTTAAGGTTTTTTGTTTTTTTTTTTTTGTTTTACGCGACAAAATATCAGATAAAGCATGGTTCAAATTTTGTCGGGATTTTGCGACGGAATTTCCGAAGGAACTAATTCCGTCGCAAAATACCGACGGAAAATTCCGTCGCCATAATTTTTTTTCCGTCACAAATTCATTAAATTTCATATGAAGTTTTGTAGGAAACTTTCGACTGAAAATTCCGTCGCAAAGGTATTAATTTCGTCGCAAATTTGCGACGGAAAGTAATTCCGTCGCAAGTTGGGTTATTTGCGATGGAATTTTATTCCGTCGCAAAAATTTCGTCGCTAATAAACAGTTTTCTTGTAGTGCAAAGGATTCACTTTACAATAACCATAGCATGGGCACGAAGATTAAAAAGGACTTTAATAAGCTTGTAACCTAGCTAGGGTGATGGGTAGGATAAAAATTTGGGATAATGTGGTGGACTGCGGGGTATACGCATATAAAATTAAGGAAAATCATCAACATTCTCCAACACCCAATTCAACCAAATCCAACCAAACTTTTCTTTATTTTTTCACATCAACACCATAAATCTCATAATTAAATCAACAACCACTACTTCACAAACTTTAAACCTCTTTCTTTTTATTTCATCTTTTTTTTCAACTTTATTATGCTTTCATAATTTTTTTTCACTTTATTTTTCATGCATAATAAAACATAGTTTCACGACTCTTAATGATTTGTTTTTGCTTAAAATTCAATAAACAATAAACATAATCATCACACATACATAACTAGGCTATGAATAAAATATGACTTTTTAATTAACTACAACAGCCTAGACATTGGTATGCAGAGCCTTATATGTGAAACTTTATAATTTAACTTTCAACAATAACATTTCCAACTATTTTACCATCAATCCTCCATAACACCCTTCAAAAATTTATTTTAACAACATCACAACTACTTCAACTCCCCCAAACCAAGTTTGGGCATATAATGCATTATGTAGCAAGGCTAATAGGCTTGTAATGTGGTTAAAAATATGAATGAAAGGGATAAAAGCTCAAAACATGGGATCAAGGGAAAATATAAATGTAGGAAATGAAACTCTAAGGCTCAAAAGAAGAAATGAAAGCCTTTTATCATGCGCAACATACATAAAATCCACAATTAGAGTTACTAGAATCCAATGTCAAACCCAAGATCATAATTGCACCAGGAACTAAGCACACATGAAAGGAAAATATGAATGAAATTATATTCAAAGGTGGCTCAAATCCTCCCGTTAACACAGTTCAAGTCCAAGACCCAATCAGGTTGAGAAGGGTTGACCAATAAAAGGAAATCAAGCAATCAAATTCAAGTCATAGTGATGCAGGTTGTCGCACACCTCTCAAAAATAACCGAACAACTCTAACTAATATAGCTAGGGAAGTAGGGATCGAATCCTCAAGGAAGCTATTAAATTCTACTAGCTCTAAAAAGCCTAAAGCGTGTAATGGGCCTTGGTGGAAATTTCGGTAAATGGTTTCTAGAACTAAGAAGACTAAGAATTGATACTAAAGAAATGACGGGATGTAACACCCCCAAATTCCTCACTTTCTAACTTACCTCAAACCTATAAACACAAGAGGAACTTGAGCATGTTACCGCCACGTCACAACTAATTATGAAAACTAATTGCAACGCTAAGGCTAAGGTAAAACAACACACCTTACTAAAACCATTTTATAAAAGTCAAACAACTCACAACGAAAGTCTTTACAACTAAGTCAAACATTAAATTAACAACTTGGAACCATCACGGCCCTTATTCCAAACCACTAGAAAAATCTAAAGTCAAAACAACTACCAAATATTATCCACTCCTCTCGAAAAATCCCTTCACCATGCATATGCTCAACAACCTGCACTTATTCTGCTTAACAAGCAAACAGAACAAGAAAAACATGGAAATATATATGTGTCAGCAACCACTGCTGAGTATGCACAACATAGCAAAAACATAACAACACGAAGACACACACATAGCATACCAAATACACATAACAAGACTCTCACTCCATTTTAAGACTCATGACTCATAAGTTCAAAATTCTTCATTTTGATTATAACTTCTTGCTTCGAAAAGGATATAGGAAACGTGAACGGGCTCTTTGGAAAGACAGTCGTTAACCAAGTAGGTATAGCGCTCCCGTACAATCCGAACTCTAACAGAAAGATAGCTAGTCTTTCAAAAAATAGTGGTACATGGTCTCCATCCAACCCATGTTAACTTAACTCTTTAACTCTTTGGAATTCCAGAACTAAAACAGTGAAGCATCGTCACACTCCACTATGGAAGTACAGCGTTAAGGCAATACATACCTCCCAAGTATGGTAACCTCATTTGGCCTGAATGAGTACTCACGTTCCTTTAAAAATAACTATCATAATTGCTTACTTAACTTTGCTTACTTGACTTTATTTAACTTTGACTTAATAAGCATTTAACTTTGACTTGTCTTGTAAACATGACTCTTATGGTCAAAACTTGCTCAAAACATGCATAGAAGCATTAACTCATGAACCAACTTCAAAACACTTAAACATGTCATTTTAGACTCTTAACCCTCATATTAAAGCTTCATATAGCTACTGTCCAGAATTCAAACATAACTTAAAACACAACCGAAAAGTCAAACATTCACTGTCAGACTTCGAAACATACATAAACAACCAGAAACCCTCAAACACTTAACCAACACTTGTTAATGAATCTTTTCTCTTTTAGAACTTCCATTAATAGTAATTGACCTTCGAAAACGTTTTTAGAAACTTCTATTCTTAGAAATTTATTTTTGAAAAAATTTGTTTAAAATAGGCAATAGAAATAGAAATAAATCTGAAAATAATTATTAAAAATTAAATAGGTTCGAAAACACTTTCCAAAACCTTTACTACCTAAAATACAGTCTCAAACCAAATCTCGTGGCTAGATAAGGTCTATGTGAATTTTAGTAGATTTTAAACTAGAAACCCTAAAACTAGCGAATAAAACAATTAAAAATTCAAGCTAATTACCTAATAAATTCTCTAGGTCGTGAAACCATTTATAATTCACTTTATTCTCCATTAACCAGTAAACCTTAGATAAACCTTAGTTCACGTTTTAAAATATTTAAAAGATTTATTTTTGAAAACAGTCTGTCTAAAACCAATCTAATAAAAATATTTAAAAAATATGGAAAATCTTTTAATGACGAAACCAACTCTATAAACTCATATTATGCTTCTGGAATACATTAAAAATAATCTCATAGTCAGATTCGACCTTAGACCTTCTGAAACAATATTTTTCGGTAAAAACCGCAAAACTGAAAACTGACTAATAAAATTATTGACCATGCTATACTTCATATTAAAGTACGAGAATTTAACACAACTTCACATACATCACAATAAGTCTAAAATAATTTTTACAAGCATACTTCAACACTTTAACCTCATATAACAAATTTTACACATAAAACAGCAGATTTTCGGTTCAACACTATAAAATTCATGGGGGCTTGCATGATCGTTTTCTTGCCTCCAATAATTTAACACGACATACTATAATACTAAACCTAAGTTTTCATGCTATTAGGTCTTTGATATGTCGCACATACCTTGCTCGCTAAATTTCCTTCTTAATAAAACTGCTCTTCGGAAAATTCTCCTCCTTGCATTAAAATACAAAAATACCATTAGAAATTCGACTAACTCATTGAACATTATATAACTAATATAAAGCTCTAAAATAATTTTTCGTGCATAAATTTCGATATTTATAATTCTATGATTGTTTATTAAAAAAATCCAATTTTGACATAAAACTAATCTATTAAATAAAATTACCAAACTAATTTTAAAAATAATTTGGAAAACATCAAAACACTTTTTATTTACTGAAAAACATTAGGGAAAAACTTTTTCGATTTTTAAAACTAATTTGGAAGGAAAAATAATTTTTTCTCTCTTTTTCTTATTTCGAAAACCATGGTGAGTGGGCTACTTGAGGTGGTTTTGGCCACCTTGGTGGCTGCATGGGTGGCGGATCTTGGTACCTGGTGGGAGAGTGCAGCAAGGGCTGTCACGTGGTGGTGGTTGTGGCGGCAGATGTGAAGTGTGTGGTGGTTGTGGTGGTGGCTCAAAGTTGATTCCACGAAGAGGAGGAAAACTGCAGTTTTATTTTTTTTTGTTTGTGTACTTTGCTGCGGTTTTTTGGGTGCGGTTTTTCTTTTTTTTTTTTCTTTTTCTGATTTTTGGAAAGGGTTTAAAGTGTAAAGTAAAATTTGATGAACCAGAGAGCTATATATAGGGTATATGGGCTTAAGGAATTTCGGCCAAATCAAAGTGAAAAGATAAAGTTTTGATTTTCTTTTTTTTTTTTTTTTTTTGGATAAGATCTAAATTGTGTAGGATAATTTTGGATATGTTTATCTTTTGTAAAATCTGAAATTTATCCTAACTAAAAGATACAAAATATCTAGGTAGTTAAAATAAATAATTTAGAAAATAATTTTGGCCATAAAAATATTTATGGGCCTTAGAAAACCGAAAATACCCCATTTTGGGCCTAATATGGTCCGAAAATAATTAAAATAAAACCCATAATTATTTTTGCTATTTTTGAAAATTAAATTTAAATACTCAAAACCTCCTTTAAAAATAATTACTATTTCTAATAAAACCTTTTGTAAAATAAATTATTTTATGCCATAAAATATAAATAGACTTTATTATAATCGTATAAAAAATATAATATAAAGTCCTAAAAATGCGGGGGATTACACGGGAAAATAACGATTAAACTCTGTTAATGGAAACCTAGGGCTATCGGTTCACTATGATCAATCAACAAATTCAATTAACGCTCACTAATCAATTCATTGGCATTCATTGAACTAGGGCTCACTAATTCTCTCGAACTTAGACTCCCTCAAAACTCCTTTACCGGCTCTCGCTCGCATAAATTCGTTTTTGCCTACTATTCAGTGATCTAATTGTGGTAATCTGATAAGTTGATATTTTATATGTATTTTATCCCCGATCCCGATTGATTTTTTGCTCTAATACGACTCTTTTGAGCCATTTCTACTGACTTTTGCTATTTCGAGTGTTTGTTGTGCTTTTTATTAGATTTTACAGGAATCGATGATTTATCGTTGTTTTCCGAGCCTTTTGAAACACTTGAAGAAGTTAGTGAAGAGTTGAAGTCATTTGGGAAGCTAAACCGAAGACTAGAAATGGCTACCGAGAAAGGTCGAGGCTGTGCGCCCGGGTGAGGGCTGCACGCCCGGACCCTCTGGGCGGGTGGCTCTGAAGGCCCAAATCAGCGTGTTTTTCCCTTGTTTAGCCTAAGTACTTAAGTGTTTTTCCTCCTAATTAGTCAGATTACGCCTCTTTTGATTTTCGAATCCTAGTTTACTCTAAAAATTCTCTCAAAGTGTAAAACTCTATTCAATCATTCAATCAATAATAATCAGGTTCTATTTTATTCTCAATTCTTGTTCTTAGTTATGTTTATTATTATTTTCAATTTATGTTCTTAATTTTTATAATTTTATGTTTAGATTTAATTTTCTTGATTGTTGTTAGTTTTGTTTAGTTTAATCATGTTTAGCGTTTTAATTATTTTTATTAATTTAGTTTTTTTTTCTTCAATTATGAGTGAGTAGTTCCTTTTCTAGGACTAGGGGATCCATGGACTAATTGGTGATGTTTTGCTTATAATTATTAGTTTAACTATTAATGTGCTTGAATTCTTATTGTCAATTTTTATTGCTTTCAATTAAATACTGGCCAGGTTTAGTTGTTAGTTTGATATTGTTGAAATCGATGCCGAGAGGTAAGATTCGAGAGAATTAGTGGACCTTAATTCAAGGAAATTGATAATATAACTATTTATTTGTGTGCAATTCGTTGGTTAATCTGTGGTGAACCGATGTCCTAGGTTTAGTCATTAATTAATTCTCTTAATCAATTTAGCTCTAATTCTAGTTAATTTCTTAGTCGCAATTGTCACTCAAAGGCCCTTTACACGGTTTAGACTTTTTAGAACTAATAGGTTTAATTGCTTCCCTGTGGATTCGATCCCTACTTCCCTAGCTATATTAGTTAGAGTGGTTAGGTTTATTTTTGATAGGTGTGCGATAGCCTCATCAAATTTTGGCGCCGTTGCCGGGGAGGCAATTTTTAATTCTATTAGTCGGGTTTATACTGTTTTTCTTTTTATTTTTCTTAATCTCAAAGAACTTTTTGGTTCTTTGAGGCAGTTTCTCATCTTTGCTCGGAGTTACATATTGTGCAGGTTTATAGGTTTATGCAAACCGACCACGAGCCTGATACTTTCATTTTCCCTGAGCCCGAGCGAGTATTTTTGAAGCGGTTGAGACGTAGTAGACGCCGAATATTTCTTCCTCGATCCGTGGAGGAAACTGTTTCTGATTTGTCTTAGTTTTTCGAGTTCACTTTCAACCCGTTGTTTGAAGGATATTTAGAGGTCGAAATGGCTGCCGATGGAGAAGGACAGGGTAGAGGACCACCACCTCCACCACCACCACCTGCAGCTCGTTCATTGAGAGACTATTCCTTGCCTAGTACGGAGTCGATGGCTGGAGGTTATTTAGTACCTGATACCGATGCTGCTAACTTTGAAGTGAAACCAGCTCTTGTGAATATGGTTGAACGAAATCAATTTTCAGGGACATTGAAGGAGGATCCGAATTTACACTTACAGAATTTCCTTCAATACTGTGATACTATCAAGCAAATGAACGTTTCTAAGGACTACATCAGAAGGCGAATGTTCCCATTTTTCGTTGAAAGACAAGGCTAGAACCTGGTTGAATGATCTCAATATTGCTACCATTAATTGTTGGCAGGATTTAGCTCTTGCTTTTCAGAGGAAGTACTACCCACCACAGAGAACTGCTTTATTGAGGAGCCAAATTACTAACTTCAATCAGGNCAAATTACTAACTTTAATCAGGAGACAGATGAGTCACTTTATGATGCTTGGGAACGGTTTAAGGAGTTATTGAGAATGTGTCCTCATCATGGGCTTGAGAAATGGTTTCTGGTTCAGTCATTCTACAATGGTTTGGGTAATGAGAGTAGAGCTTTGTTAGATTCTGCTGCTAATGGTCGATTCATGAACCAGGAGGTCAATGCTGCATATGAATTGATTGATGAAATTTCCATTCATAATTCACAGTTTGGTAACCTTAGAGGGCATTCAAGAAGGGTGGAAAACATGTAGTTGATGATAAATATGAGAGTCTAGTTGCACAGATCAATGCCATATGTCAGAAGCTTGATAAGATTGGTACTACAGCTCCTCCACCATCAACTGTGTAGCTTGCAAGACTTTCGGCGATGCACATGGATCCTTTCGGTGGAGTCATGTGGTGTTCGGTCATAGTTCCCAGTCATGTACCAGTTCAGTAGAGCAAGTGTGCGCCTTTCAAGCCTACAAGAACAACCCATTTTCCAATACATATAATCCAGGCTGGAAGGATCACCCATACTTTTCCTACAAGAATAACAGCAATGTACAGAATCCTCAGCAAGCTATATCACCTCAGCAGGCACCCCAGCAGATGCAGAGATATGTACCACCACACCCACCAGGTTTCAGTAGGCCACCACTATCAGCACCACCATTGCCAGTTCAACCTAGTGGAGAAATCTCAGAGCTGAAGAATATGATGTTGCAAATGCAGAAAAATATGGAGGCAATGCAGGCTCACAACAAGCACCTGGAGACCCAGATAGCTCAGATTGCACAATCAACTGCTCAAAGGCAACAAGGCCACCTTCCATCACAACCTACACCTCCAGTTTCACAGGCATCACAGAATCCCCCGAGGGACCATGTCAATGCCATTACTTTGAGAAGTGGAACTGCTTATGAGGGCCCGAAAATGCCTACTGATGATGTTAATTCTGATGTTGCAGGTGGAGCTGAAAAGACCAGTGATGTGGTGATTGAAGATTTGGAGACAGTTCCAGCTAAGGAAACTGAAGCACCTAAGAAGAAGGTAGATGACACATCGATTGATACGATCCCGAGGTCACAGGTTAGGTTACCTTTTCCGAACAGGGTAACCAGAAGTAAGAATGATAACCATTTCAGTAAATTTTTAGATATTGTGAAGAATTTGCAGGTTACTGTTCCATTTACTGATTTGATAACCAAATTCCTACTTATACTAAATTTTTGAAAGATATTTTAAGCAGGAAACGTGAGTTGAATGTGGTGGAGACCGTAGCACTCACGGAGGAGTGCAGTGCCATACTGCAAAATAAGTCACCACCGAAACTAAAGGACCCGGGAAGTTTTTCTATTCCTTGTAATATTGGCCCACTGTTCATTGATAAAGCTTTATGTGATTTAGGGGCTAGTGTTAGTGTCATGCCTTTATCTATTTGTAAAAAACTTGATATGGGTGCTTTAAAGGTTACTAACATCACTTTGCAAATGGCAGGTAGGACAGTGAAATACCCTAAAGGTATTTCAGAGAAAATCCCGGTGAGAGTCGGGGNCCGGTGAGAGTCGGGAAATTTTTCATTCCTGTTGATTTTGTTGTGTTAGATATGGATGAGGATGCTCATATCCCAATTATACTTGGTAGACCTTTCTTACACACTGCAGGTGCTGTTATTGATGTCAAAAATGGTAGTTTGACTCTCTCTGTAGGGGATGATAAAGTTACCTTTAATCTTAATGCTGCTCTTAAGAGTCCTATGATGTAACAGTCATGTTATGTTATTGATGTCCTTGATGAAATTGTTATTGATGATATGCCTCGATCCACTACAAAGGATCTTCTGGAGGCCGTTGTTTGCCTTGATATTGGTGCAGGTGAAGGTACAATTGATGCCGATGAATTGGTCCAGGATCTCACTGGTGAGGAATTAAATCCAGTGGAGAGCCAGAAATTTATTGAGTTACTACAAGAGGTTTGTTCTGTTAAAGAGGTAACCCAACCTGAGACGAAACCCCTCCCCTCCAATTTAAAACATGCTTTTCTAGATGATAAAGAGGTGTACCCAGTCATTGTCAGTGCTTCTCTTACCGATAGTCAATTAAAAAAACTCTTGTCTGTGCTTAAGTCTCATAAAAAGGCTATTGGCTATACTATTGATGATTTGACTGGTATTAGTCCTGATTTTTGCATGCATAGAATTCATTTAGAGGAAGGTCATAAACCTTGTATACAGTGTCAACGTCGTTTGAATCCTAACATGCAGGAGGTGGTAAAGAAAGAAGTTCTTAAACTTCTAGATGCAGGTATTATTTACTCGGTGCCTGATTCCCAATGGGTAAGTCCCGTACAGGTAGTCCCTAAGAAAGGGGGAACAACTGTTGTTCGTAATGATAAAAATGAATTAATTCCTACTAGAGTTGTTACAGGATGGAGAATGTGTATTGATTATAGAAAACTGAATGTTGCAACTAAAAAGGATCATTTCCCCCTCCCTTTTATTGATCAAATGCTGGAAAGATTAGCTAAGAATAAGTATTTCTGCTATCTTGATGGATATTCGGGTTTCTTTCAGATCCCCATCCATCCTGATGACAGGGAGAAAACGACTTTTACATGTCCTTATGGTACTTTTGCTTATCGTAGAATGCCTTTTGGTTTATGTAATGCACCGGCTACTTTTCAACGTTGTATGATGAGCATTTTCTCTGAGTTCATAGAGTCTATTATGAAAGTCTTCATGGATGAATTTAGTGTTTATGGTTCTGATTTTGATTCATGTTTGACTAATTTGACTAAAGTTCTCGAAAGATGTGAACAGGTAAATCTGGTTTTAAATGTCATTTTATGGTCAATGAAGGAGTAGTTTTGGAACATTTGGTGTCCGAACGCGGTATTGAGGTGGATAAGACGAAAATACAGGTAATTGAGCAACTGCCACCTCCGGTGAATGTAAAAGGGGTAAAAAGTTTTTTGGGTCATGCTGGTTTTTATCGCAGTTTTATTAAGGATTTTTCTAAAATTGCGAAAACACTAACTCAATTGCTGTTGAAAGATGTTGAATTTAAATTCACCGATGAGTGTCTGGAGTCCTTTAATATGATAAAAAATGCACTAATTTCCGCACCCATTATACAGTCCCCCGATTGGAATTTACCTTTTGAAATAATGTGTGATGCTAGTGATTTTGCAGTTGGTGCAGTTCTAGGTCAAAGGAGGGATAAGGTCCTACATGCTATTTATTATGCTAGTAAGACCTTAGATGAAGCTCAAGTTAATTATGCCACCACAGAAAAAGAGTTGCTTGCTATTGTTTATGCATTAGATAAATTTCGTGCTTACCTTGTAGGTTCGAAAGTTATTGTTTACACTGACCATGCAGCTCTTAAGTACTTGCTTGGAAAGAAGGAAGCCAAACCGAGGCTTATTCGGTGAATTCTATTGCTTCAAGAGTTTGATCTCGAGATTCGTGATAAGAAGGGAGCAGAGAATGTGGTAGCTGACCACTTATCGAGGATACGGTATGATAATGGGGAGATCTCTACCACCATTGATGATTCTTTTCCCGATGAACATCTGTTTGCAGTCTGTGTTAATTCCCCTTGGTTTGCTGATTTTGCTAACTATGTTGTAGGAGGTGTCTTACCTTGATTTGACTCCTAATCAGCAGAAAAAGAAAAGAAAGTTTTGCATGCTGTTAAGCGATACTTTTGGGATGATCCTAACTTGTTTCGTGAGTGTGCAGATGGTTTATACAGGAAATGCGTTCCAGAATGGGAAGTCTACGGTGTACTCCACCATTGCCATTCCTCACCATATGGAGGTCATGCTGGACCTTCTAAGACGATGTTTAAGGTCCTTGAATCAGGTTTTTATTGGCCTACTATCCTACAGGATGCTCGAGCTTTTATTATGTCTTGCGATTCGTGCCAACGAACAGGTAATATTTCACAAAGGCACGAAATGCCCCAAACAACTATATTGGAAGTAGAAATTTTTGATGTTTGGGGTATTGACTACATGGGCCCCTTTCCATCCTCGAATGGTAATCGTTTCATATTAGTTGCTGTAGATTATGTTTCTAAATGGGCGGAAGCTCTTGCTACCTGTAACACCCTGGTTTTCTCCTTCCTAAAACTACTAACATTTCCGAAAAACATTTATAAAATAACCGAGCCCCAACTACTTTAGAAAACCAAAGCATTACCGCCACCGTGAAAACGGCTAAGGCATTTACCAAAGTAGTATACAGCGGAAGACTTAACTTTTAAAAACAAACCAAACAACTTAATTAAAATAAACTTCAAACCCAATCCCATGCTACTTTATAACAACTTGGAACCGACAAACGGCCCTTCAACCAAATAAACTTAATATCTTTAAACAACGTTAATCCATCATGATATAATAAATAGATAATAGTCACTTAATTTTTAAGCAAAACCTAAAACAACATGAACACTCTTCACTCAATCCCGCATGATCGACTAGATGCCCACTGAAACCTGTTGCTTACTCTTTATTCAAGAGTTCTACTCGCCAAATAAAGGGTCGTCTGTAGGGCCAAACAAGATTAGCCAGCACACAAAGCACGCAACTCAGCAAAGCTGAGTCACATAAGCATTAAAGACAATGCAACACACTAGCATGAAAAATCCTAGGCAAAGCATCAAGTAAACATCAACCATACCTTTACCACATTGCAACATCATAAGACTCTAAGACTCTACTTCGATTGATTATTATATTAATTGGATTTCGCATCGAACGGGCTCCTTCCTATAAAATAATAATTGCCCAAAGCGCCAACTTGGGAGCACTCCAAGAAGGTTTTACTTGCCAACCTAGTGGCGGAAATTCCAGCGCATATAAGATAAAAATCTAAAAATAGAAGTACAACGTCTTGTACCCCTAACTAGGAGTTGAATCCTCTGTTAGACAACTCCCCCCCCTGTTCATACTCAAGGTATTAACGTTCCAAGGGTTTTTGGTGCGAATCCTCTTTCACTTTACGTGATTAACCATTTTATAACTGTGATGACTCTCCCATAACAAACATCATAACATGCATAACATCACACAACATTTCAAAACATAACATGACTGAACCACCATATTATTATCTTCATTGATAAGTGAACATATTATTCCTTTTATTAATCCTCTCTAGCCACACATACGTGAGTGGTTATTACTTCTTAAACATCCACACATAAACTGTGAGTGGATAACTTTCTCTTACTAGTCCACACATAAACTGTGATGTGATAATACTAATAATTGCTCAATTACTACTAATCATGTGAATAAATTCACTAACTCTTCTTTGCTTCAAAAATTTAATAACAAATTTCATGTCATTTTTGACTAATAGTCAACTTCTTTTTATAACATGCATTCCAAACATCATTGATGATTATTATTAATATATATATATAATAGAATGCATAAATAAATACTCATGGATTATATGTATCATGCATACTTGAACCTGCTATATAAGTCAACAAAAGTCAACAGAGAGCACATAACAACTCATATCATATAGTTTCTAACATGAACTTATATATTCATCTATACATAGCATGATCCTAGCTAGAATTTACTCTGAATCTTAGTACTTACGTACCTTGTATAAGCGGTGATTCGCCACTACTTCTAGAACTACTTGTTCGAATCCCCATAAACATAAGAGGGAAAACTATATAAGAAAAACCTCTTTGACTAAACTTTATAGCAACTCTAAACTACTTTTACTAGTGGATAACATCCATAACCTTCCTTACTATGTCTCTATTCAATTCCATACTTGTTCTCTTTATTTTTTCTTTTCGAAAACTTCATTTTTCATACTTTCCAAAAATGGCCTTTACTTTAATTATTTCAAGCCTCTTAAAACCTCTTTAAAAACACTATTTGCATAAAAACACCATATTATATCTTATAGGTTTATGGTTCGATCTATGCATTAGAATTTAATTTGGAAACTTGTAGTAATACACTTAATTTTACTCTTCTAAACATGCCTTAATAAAAAATTACAGAATTATTTATTATTAAAATCCTTTTAGACCTCTCTAAACTTCATGAAAAGCCTAAAAACAACATGGATTGATTCATATAATGTAATACTTAACTTATATGATTAATTCATGCTAATTACATACTTTAAAACATTAATATGAATTTTATAAAATCTGGACAGCTTATAAATCATACTTAAATCATCTTTAAACTTCAATAATCACTAAAAATATAGTAGTGATCATAGATTTCATATATGATCATACTAGCCTAATATGAACCCTTAAAACTTGTTTTAACATGTATTTAACAAATTTTCAGATTGTGTAATACTTTTAAATTTGTTAAAAAACCATCTAAAACATCATAATTTAATCATACAATCATATATAATTAAACTAGATCTACCACTTCAAATCTAGATTATAAAATAATTTAAACAAAAAACTTCATACTTCTTCAAACCCTAATTAAAATGTCAGATCAACTTTTTAAATCTATAATTCAAATCATAAAAACATGATTATAAATCATAAAACATTACTAAACATGATCATAAACATAATTTATCAAACATGCTTAAGATTAATAAATTAGAAGAAAAAAGTTTTTTTTTTTTTTTTTTTTGTACCTACGAAAATCGAGAAGGCAAAGGGGGAGGAGGAGGAGGAGGCGGCGGACGCGGCCGGCGAGGGGCAGCAGACGGCGCAGCAGTGGGGAGAGTGGTGGCCGGCGACCTTCGGTCCTCTTCGTCGCTTCTCCCTTGTTTTTTTTTTTTTTTTTTTTTTTTTTTTTTTTTTCTCTTCTTCTCTCTTTTGCTTTGGAAATCCAATGAATGCTTGGGAAAATTCTGGAATTTTTGGTTTTAAAGGAGGGTATTAAAGCCCCAAAAGGATTTAGAGTTGGTTTAGGAAAAGCCCAAAGGTTATGAAGTGGGATGAGTTGTGAGTCTTGACCCATAATAAACTAATCATGGCAACCATTAAAAACACTTTTAAAAGCATTACAAAATATTTTCAATATTTTAAGACCTTCATAAAAATTTTTTATGACCTTATAAAATTTATTCTTTAAAATAAAGTAAATAAAACCCGTAATTATTAAAATTCCTTAATTAATATTTTCAAAATACTTTTATCCTTAAAATACGTAAAGTCGTATAAGATAAATACTATTTTAATTTATAGCGTTATAATAGGGTGATTACACACTACCCCCCATTGTGATTCTAACACTGTTGAGGATGTTTCGGCAGGTTATCTTTCCTAGGTTCGGGTTCCTAGAGCTGTCATCAGTGGACGGGGGAAAGCATTTACATGAGAAAAGGAGATAAACTGCTGGAGAAGTACGGTGTTTACCACAGAACAGGATTAGCATATCATCCACAAACCAGTGGACAAGTAGAGGTTTCAAATCAAGAAATCAAAGCCATCCTGGAGAAAACGGTTGCAAAGTCAAGGAAGGATTAGAGTAGCAAGCTGTATGATGCATTATGGGCGTATAAAACGGCCTTCAAGACACCTATCGGTACATCTCCATATCGGTTAGTATATGGGAAAGCGTGTCATTTGCCAGTTGAGTTAGAATATAAGGCTTATTGGGGAGTAAAGGAGCTCAACATGGATGCCAAGCTTGCAGGTGAGAAACGGTTACTCCAATTAAATGAGCTAGACGAGTTTCGATTGGGAGCCTATGATAGTGGTAAGATTTATAAGGAAAAGACTAAGAGATGGCACGATAAGCGAATTGTAAGAAAGGAATTTGCAACAGGTGATAAGGTCTTATTATTTAATTATAGACTGAAACTTTTTCCTGGAAAGTTGAGGTCTAGGTGGAGCGGTCCTTTTATTGTTACTATGGTAAGAAAATATGGATTTGTAGAGGTCCAGAACGAGAAAGGAGAGCGATTCAAGGTTAATGGACAACGCCTCAAGCACTACTATGAAGGGATGTTGTTGGCCTAGTTGAAGAAATCAATCTCCGAGACCCACACCCCTGTGAGCTATGAGGTAATACGGTCAAGCTAATGACCTTAAACAAGCGCTTTGCGGGAGGCAACCCATCGTTAGTTTAGTTTTTAGTAGCTTTTTCATTTTTATTTTCTTAGTTTAGTAGGGACTCTAGCTCATTTCTTAGTATTGGTAAGGTACTAATGAATTCTTCAAGTGTTTCGGTGTGATTACAGGTGAAATTTAGGTAAAAAGAAGAAAAAGGACGAAAAAAGCTCAAATAGCCGTATGCCCGGACCCCCCGGGCGAATAGCACTGCCCCGGGCGTATAACCCTCGTCCCGGGCGCGCAACCTTGTTTTCCACACTTAGTTTTTTTTCAAATTTTTCAAAATTTTCACCCCCTTAGCCATTCGCCCGGACCCTCCGGGCGAGCAACCCCCCTCCGGGCGCGCTGCCTTCGGGCCGGGTGTGTGGCAGTTCATCCGTTTTTTTTTGTTTTTTTTTTTATTTATTTTTTTCTTTTCTTTCCTCCTTTTCCACGCCTTTGTTCTTCTTCTTCTTTCTTCCTTCTTCCTTCTCTCACCTCTCAATTTTCTTATCTTTACTTTCTCTCTCTACAAATTCCTCCATATTTTCTCTAACTTCTCTCTACTATATCTCACTCATTACTCACCCAAATTCACCCAAATTTTCACCAAAATCAATCTTTTTCCATTCTCTCTTAGATCCCCACAAAAATTTTCACTTACAACCACTTTCATCTCACACCCACTAATTACTACTCACTAATTTTCCATGGCACCAAAAAGGCAATAGGTCGGAGAAAGCTCAAGAGGCGAACCACGAGGGCTAGGACGTGATCCTACATATGGGTTAGTTGCTTTTGGTTCCCAAGAGCAAAAGGTAAGGTTCGAAAAACTCAAATTAAGGCATGTGACCCCCACCCGTTTCATTGATCATCAACTATTGCATGCTTTAGGTATTCATAATGAAACTGAGGAATTATTTCGATCTATGGGTATGCATAGTTTCTTTGGTATGGATGCCCCGACTTATCCTGACATAACATATGAGCTAATGTCAAGTTTTGAAATTGACAGGCCTAACCCCAAGGCACCTGTTAGAGGTGTCAGTTTCAGAATGTTGNAGAATGTTTAATGTAGATCGTTATGAAACGATCGAAGATTTTGGGGCAATATTTGGTTTGGCCAGTTGGGGGCGTGCTAGACCCCCAAAGGGCTTTGATGATGTAGCTTGGTGGTATTCTTTGACAGGTGTGCATCTGACCAACTGGCAGCATGCAAAGGCTAATTTGATCCACTAGCCTTCTGCTAGGATCACTCATCGTTTTCTTGCAGGAACAGTATTTGGTCGGTTTGAACAACATGAAGTTTATACCAAAGAGATGTGGTGCCTAGGAAGGCACTTAGTTAAAACTTCATTTCCGTATCGTCTTCATCTTCCCCATCTATTTGCTATGCATCTCCATACCCAATGTAAGACTTATACTGGTACCGATCGATTTGGTGAGCCTGCCATTAACAATATTGTTTTTGGTGGCCTTCTGACTTTTGTTGGCAGGTACTATAAGGCGAACTTTGAGTATGGGAGGATCCCTGCTGTGGGGTCCCGCTACTTGGATGCCGCCTACCTCAGCCAATGTGATTGGCTAGACTTGTGTGGTGGGGGGCGCATCAGATGGTACATAGGACCATCCAAGGGAGTCTCTGTTACCCTCCCTGATACTTCACTGACCGGATTGCTGCCTGATCAGCAATCCTATCTTATGCCTCTGGATGGTCGTCTTGCAGGTTCTGCTGCAGGTACTTCAGGACATGCTGGGCCGAGCCAAGCCCAGCAGTTCGTGCCCCAGCCACCACCCCAGCAGCCCCCACAACAACCACCTACAGACCCTGCCCCGTGGCAGGCGCAGATGAACCAGCTGCAGAACCAGTTCAACAACTTCCAGATCCAGCAGCAGCAGTTCATGGATCCGTTTGCCACTTTTGAGCAGGATCATCGTCTTGCTATGTACCCGATCTACAACCACTACGTCTGTACCGGTGTAGTACCTTCCACTGGCCCCCACCCGTCATGGTACCACTTCAACCCTGGAGAAGGGACCAGTGGAGCAAGAGGAGCAGGTGGTGATGATGATGATGATGATGGTAGTGCCAGTGAGGACACTGACACTTTCCTCCAGTCTAACTGAGAGGAGTCCCTTACTTCCTTCAGCATGAGGACTTGCTGAGTCGGCTTGTAGGGAGTGGTAACTTTATTTGCTTTCTTTAGCTTAAGTTTTTATTGCTTTCTAGCGTAGTTTTATTGCTTTCTTAGGATAGTCATATGGTTTGTACTACTTGTTAGAAGTAGGAGTTTACGTATGACCAAAAAAATGTACTGCTTTCATAGTTTAGATTTCTTTATTTGCTTTTGATGGTTAGCCTTAGTTGATTGATTGATTGATTGGTTTGGTGAAACTTTGTGAATGGTGACTTCCCTGTGCCCCGCATTTTATTTAAAAATGTTTTTGATTGATTTGGGCATGTGATGAGTTTTGTTTTGGGAATTGCCAACTTGGACTTGAACTTGACTTAGCTTGAAACGATTTCTAATCTTGCCATTATAGCCATGTGTAGAGTAGAGGCTTGAACTGTGTTAACGGGAGGATTTGAGCCGCATACATTTTTCTATGCTTATTTTCTTTCATGTGTGCTTAGTTCCTGGTGCTTGTATGATCCATGTTTTGGCTTCTGACTCTTGTAGCTTGGCTTTGTTATGTTGCATGCTGCAAATGATAAAAGGCATTCATTTCTTTTAGGAGCTTTCAGATTTTAGGCATTCCTTCACAAAATTTTCCCTTGGTCCTTATTTTGAGCTTTTACCCTTCATTTACATTTTAGCCACATTACAACCCTATTTGGCCTTGTTCTAACCTTTTGATTCATGCCCAAGATTGGCTTGGGAGAGTTGAGGAGTTGTTTTGTTGTTGTGTTGCATTTGATTGGAGGTTTTGGAGGATTGGAAAATTGTGAAAAGGTTGTTGTTAAAGTTTTATAATAGGTCTCACATTAAGGCTCTGCATACCAATGTCTAGGCTAGTTTAATGAAGAATTAAAATGTTATACAACTTTTATTGGCCTAGATATGTATTTGTGATGATTTTGTCCTTGACATGTCATTAAGAGTCGTGAGCCTAAGTTGAAAAAAAAATCTTGAAAATTGAAAGAAAAAGAAAAGAAAAAAAAAAGAAATGAAGAATGAAAACATGAAAAAAAGGGAAAATGAAAAGATGCTGAAAGAGAAAAGGCTTGTGATATTTGGAGTAGTTGAAATGTAAAGCTTTATGGTGTGATGTGATTCTATGAGAATTGGAGTTGATGTTGGAGATGTTGATTTTGACTTTTAATTGCTACATGCGTATAACCCGCATTTACCACCACAGTATCCCAAATTCTATCCTACCCATCACCCTAGCCACGTTACAAGCTCATAAAGACCTTTTTGATCAGCATGTGTATATTTTTTAGTTTTTGTGAATTGAGTCAATTGCCAAAGCTAGGGAGTATTACTTGCATTTCGAGTCGACATTCATACTAGGATTGAGCGACTACCTTTAAACACTTGCATGAGGTGTGAGATGTGGGTTTGGGTTANTATGTTGGGGTGTTGTTGAGTGAATCTCATGTAACGTGCAGTGAGACTTAAGCCAAAGCTAACTATAGGCGTGACTTGGTCAAAATCTCATGGATAACTTCTTTCATATAGAAACCTACTAGCCCATGGCCTGCATGGTGGTCTAATAATGTTAAACCATTGAAGTACGTAAAATGGAATATTCATTAAGTAGCATAGATGTGTATAAGAGACTGGTTGAGGATCTTGCATACTCGGAATTGCTTGAGTTAGTCTTGTTTTGCAAAGTTAAAGGGGTGAAGTCATTGTTTGCTTAGTTGTTTGCTTGAGGACAAGCAAAGGTTTGGCTTGGGGGAGTTTGATAAGTTGATATTTTATATGTATTTTATCCCCGATCCCGGTTGATTTTTAGCTCTAATACGGCTCTTTTGAGCCATTTCTACTAACTTTTGCTATTTCGAGTGTTTGTTGTGCTTTTTATTAGATTTTACAGGAATCGATGATTTATCGTTGTTTTCCGAGCCTTTTGAAGCACTTGAAG
>PYUH01000388.1:543023-556398 GCA_016808085.1 Suaeda aralocaspica
AAGATAGCAGTGAAGAGTTGAAGTCATTTGACGGGAAGTAAACCGGAAGACTAGAAGTGTTTAAAACGGAAGTAAAGAGGAAATTAAGGAAGAACGAGCGAAAACGAGAAACGAGGCAAAATAGGTACCCGCCCGGGTCGAGGCTGTGCGCCCGGGTGAGGGCTGCACGCCCGGACCTCTGGCGCGGTGGCTCTGAAGGCCAAATCATGGTGTTTTTCCCTTTGTTAGCTAAGTATAAGTGTTTTTCCTCTAATTAGTCAGATTACGCCTCTTTTGATTTTAGAATCCTAGTTTACTCTAAAATTTCTCTCAAAGGGTAAAACTCTATTCAATCAATAATAATCAGTTCTATTTTATTCTAAAGTCTTGTTCTTAGTTATGTTTATTATTATTTTCAATTTAGTTCTATATTTTATAATTTATGTTTAGTTTATTTCTGATTGTTGTTAGTTTTTGTTAGTTAATCATGTTAGTGTTTTAATTATTTTATTAATTTAGTTTTTATTTCTTCATATATAGTGAGTAGTAGTTCCTTTTCTAGGACTAGGGGATCCATGGACTAATTGGTGATGTTTTGCTTATAATTATTAGTTTAACTATTATGTGCTTGAATTCTTATTGTCAATTTTATGTTTCAATATTAACTACGGCCAGGTTTAGTTGTTAGTTTGATATTGTTGAATCGATGCCGAGAGTTAAGATTACCACAATTAGATCATAAGGACAATAGCAAAACGTGTCTAAGTGAGCGAGAGCCATTAGAGAAGTTTTGAAGGGGACTAGATTAGAGAGAATTAGTGGACCTTAATTCAAGGAAATATTGATAATATAACTATTTATTTGTGTGCAATTCGTTGGTAATACTGTGGTGAACCGATGTCCTAGGTTTAGTATTAATTAATTCTTTAATCAATTTAGCTCTAATTCTAGTTAATTTTAGTAGCAATTGTCACTCAAAGGCCCTTTACACTAGTTTAGACTTTTTAGAACTAATAGGTTTAATTGCTTCCCTGTGGATTCGATCCCTATTCCCTAGCTAATTAGTTAGAGTGGGTAGGTTTAGTTTTGATAGGTGTGCGATAGCCTCATCATAATCTTACCTCTTGGCCTCGATTTCAACAATAACAATTACAACTAAATCTGGCCAAATTATTGCAATCGCTAGAAATCGATAAAGGAATTCAATTTGAAGCAAGAACTAATTGAGAAAACTTATTTAAATAAAGTCATGATCATAGATCCCCTAGCCCTAGAGAAAACGATACTCACTCATAATTAAGGGAACAAAAGCAAAATTAAAATTAAAAATAACATGATCAGAAACAGAAGTTAATTAATAAATTAATTACTAAATAAAACTAAATTAAGAACAAAAAAACAAAAACTAATTATTTAGACTAAAAAACTAAGAAAATTAAAAATAAACATGAAATTAAAGAGTTGAAAAGCAAAGGAAAGAAATTACCAAATATAGATTGATTGCAATTGATTGAAAGCTTGAATTCATGAAACAAAATAATTAAACCTAAAATGCTAGAGAGAAAAAGTGATTGTGAATCCTAGGTCTAAAAATATGATAAAAAACTAGGTAGGTTCGTGCCCCTTTACATCTATATATATATAGTATTTGGGTTTTATTAAAATAACACACGAAGCAAAACCCGGCGGAAAAGTCAATGGAGCGAGAGGGAGGAAAACGGCAACCTGCGCCCGCATAGAGGATGACCTGCGCCCGCAGCCTTCCACGGTTTGGGACTTCTGAACTTGCGTTTTATGTGCGGCGGCGCATAGGTCAAGGGAGCTTTAAAGGCTGTGCCCGCATGAAATTTGCACGCCCATATTTTGACGATCTTTCTTTTTCTTCGTCGATTCTTCGAATCTCGTTCGTAATTCTCGTAACTTGGCACGCATCCCGAGGGCAAGTACATTTTGACTCGTTTTAGCTTCAAATGACTTCATAACTCTCTATTACGTCTGTAACATATAAACAAAACCATAAACCACGTGTAATAACCGAAAAAGTATAAAATCACGCAAAAGGCTCTAAAAGTCACCAATAAAGAAGCTAAAGCCGTTCCAAAACATTACTTATACATCGAAATACGGTATTTAATCAAAACAAAGCCATAAACTTAACTATTTAGCACAAGAAACAACCGAAATGAGGAAAAACACAACATAAAACACGATATCAAATTCCCCCAAAACGAACCTTTGCTCGTCACGAGCAAACACAAAAAAATTGACTACACCCCATAAAAACAGTAAGGCATCATAACTCAAAGAACATCCGAAGACACATGGATCAGGGCCAGCCAATCAAGCATCCAAATACGTCCGTCCTAATACGGGCAAACAAAAACAACACCAAGCAGTTTAATGAACGATGAGTAGAGTAGCCACAGGTTGTCACTCCACACAATAATGATGAGCTATAATAATGAAGCTCTAACCCTCACCTCCCAACCAAAGTGGAATGCAATGCAAAATGTGTGTTAATGCAATTTGAGAACCCCAACCCACATTCACACCATTGCAAGTGGTAGGGTGTTCACTCACTCCTAAATGAGACTCGGAGCAATTAATACCTACGACCTTGATAAAGGATTCACTTCACAATAACCTAGCATGTGCACGAGGATCAAAAGGACTTTATAAGCTTGTAAGTGGCTGGAGGGCGAGGGGGTAGGATAAAAATTGAGAAAATGTGTGGAATGCGGGTATACGCAATAAAATCAGGAAACCTCAACAACCCAAAGGAATCGTCAATATCTCCAACATCCAATCAACCAAACAAACGAAACTTGAGGTCACATCAACACCATAAAACGTCAATCAACATCAACCACTACTCACAAACAAACTTCATTTTATTTTTCTCTTCTTTTTTTTTTCTTCCAACTTATTATGCTTCATAAATCTTTTTTTTTTTCACTTTATTTTCATGCTATAATAAAACATAGTTTCACGACTCTTTGTTTTTGCTTAGATTCGATAACAAAAACAAAATGACACACAAACAAACAGTGCCAGAAAAAAAGACAAAACACAACAGCTAGCACGGAAGACGCAATGAGAGAACACAAGACACCACACACCACAACCCCAAAACCCAAAAACAAATCAACATACACAACCACCACAACCCCCAAACCAAGTTGGGATATAATGATTATGTAGTAAAAGGGTCTAATAGTCTTGTAATGTGGTATAATACAACTGAAGGGATTTATAAAAGCTCAAAACATGGGATCAGGGAAATTTAAAATGTGGGAAATGAAATCTGAAGCTCAAAAGGAGAAATGAGAGCCTTTTATCATGCGCAACATACACAAATCCACAGTTTTAGCACTAGAATCCAAGTTCAAACCCAAGATCATAATTGACCAGGAACTAGCACACATGAAAGAAAAATATGAATGAATTTATATCAACAAGTGGCTCAAATCCTCCGTTAACACAGTTCCAAGACCCAAGCCAAGGTTGAGAGAGTTGACCAATAAAGGAAATCAAGCAATCAAATTCAAGTCATAGCCAACAAAATCACACATGTGGATCCATCCGCAGTCAAGAGTCATAAAGTTTTCAAAATAGCATAGGGGTACAGAAGTAGTCAATTCCGACAATAAAACTCAATGGGAGAACGAATAATCCATTAAGCCAATTCTCTAAAATTTAAACCTAAGAAAACAGTAATATTTTTGGGTCACATGTAAACTCCCATTCCTAAAGAATGGTACAAACCATGCAACAGTCCTAAGAAAGCAAAAAAAACTAAAATGAGAAAAAGCAATAAAGACTAATTGAGCAAACAAAAAAGAAACAAAGGAGAGGTTGGATGATCTAACCAAGCCGGTATCAATTCATAACAGGAGTCCACTAAGTCCTTAATCAATAATACATCCCGCTCGAATTAATCCTGAAAAAGGAAAAGAAACAAACCAATCTCCAAAGAAAAAGGTAAAAGAAAAAAGGAAAAAGGAAAAAAAGAAAACAAAGAAAAAAAAAGAAAAAACAAACTAAGCAAAAAGTACAAAAATACATAAATCCTCCCCCCAAACCAAATTTTTGTCCGTCTCCGGGACAAATAACCATACAAAGCAAGGTGGAGGAGGCAAAGCTGAATCTACTGATCGGGGTCCCTAGTACCTGGATAGTACTGGTCATAGAACGGCTGATAGGGGTAAGAGGTGGGCTCAGTGCTAGGGTCGTATGTGGGTGGCCGTTAGGATGGTTCGGGAACGCTGTTGAACCGTCCCAGCTTCAACATTGCGTGCGTCCCTCCACTGGACTCTTTGTAGCATCAACATCAGAGCGGAGTCCGCGAAGTGAATGATATCCTCGTCGACCGCTGCTGGTTATAGAGATGCCTATCATCCAATAGGTTCATCAGGGGGGTCATGTCGAAAGTGGAGGAGGAGTGACCAGCCTAGCATGTCGTGGTGGGGCTGGTGGATGCTGGCATGACCACCTGCTTGCTGATTAGGTTTAACCATTTGCACAGCCCTCTGCTGAATTACTTCTCTCCTGTAGTGGGATGTTGTCTAGGGGGATCCCCAAGGGTTCTGGCCGTGGGTGCTCCGGTAGGTGAGGCTAACATAGGCATTAGGCAAGTAGCACCATGAAATTCCCGAACACACCAAAAAAACTTCTCTTGTGCCTCTTTGATAGTGTCTAAGGAAGTGCAGCTCTCAGGGCAGTCGGTGCGAGGTAGGGGTTTTCCTCGACTGGGTTTAACTGGTGGATCTGCTCCGTATGACCTAGGGTGTGGCCAGCCATGTAATCATGGCACCGATATAGATAGTAACGGTGTTAGTGATCCCCTCTGCAATTTCAGCGAATCGGCGGGCTAAAAAGAACCGAAGTTATAATGGAGAGGCTGTTAGCATATCCCTTGTCACCATCCATAATAGTCTGATCTCATCAGGTAAAATTCCCTAATTCTCCTCTAGAAAATAAGCAATAAACCACGAACCGCAGGAGAATACCGAAGGGTGTGGTGTTGTACCTCTGATGCTTTGGCGGTTGTAGAAGTGAAGGTGGAGCTGCCATCAGTGATTCTCTCCCACCAGGCTCCCTAAAGTACGGTCCCCACTCATGCTCAGTTGTAACCAAACTGCGTTCTCGGGGTTCCATGAAATCGCTCATTTAATTCATCAGCATCCATCTCATGTGCTGCCCGAGAGGTGAAACTAATGTTGTGTCTTTTTTTTCAGCAATAGGAGTCTCTGGGAAAAAGGAAGTGGTAACTGGATAGGAACTCCAGGTGAGCTCCCGGTATGTTTGTGGGACCTGCTGGTTTTTCCATTAGGGCCGGGACATAGGGCGTTGATCCAGTTTCCCATCCGATCCGGGAGTAAGCCATTCTCATACTTGATCGGTGATACCAAGCTTGTCACATGTTTCCTTGTGGAAGAACCGGGTGGACTGATTGTTTTTGGAGAGCTTTCAAGCGTTTTTGTCTGTCCTGACGGTTTGAGGTGGTGTTCTGAGGAGGATGGCTGCTTTCCCTTTGAAGCGGAAGAGGATGCCCCGGTTTTCTGAGATTTCTTGGGGCCTCCGCCAAGTAGTTTGCCAATTGATTTCCTCATGGTCTACAAAACATATGCATGAAAGACAGAGATTAGCATTCCATTAAAGCAAGTCCGACCCAAATCACGTCAATCATGAGAGCATGAAGAATAGTAAGAGTGTGAAAGTATGATCAAAGAAGGAAATCAAGCCATTGTAGTATCATAATCAAAGTTACAAACAGGATTATGCGGAAATTTCGGCATGACCCGTTTTGTAAGTGGCAACTAACCCAATGAAACTACAAAGTCTAATCAACCAAAGCCAAGAGTGCAACCACAAAATATTCAAACTTAAGCATTACTTGCATACTATGCCTCCAAAACCAAACGGCCAAGCTCATATTCATAAAAGAGCATCAAGTGCAACGCCAAAAACCAACTTACGCCATTATATAAACTCAACCATTGAATAATTAATGCCTTAACACATTCAAACAAATTCAATGAGACTTTAAGAGCCAGAAGAAGAATGACTAGTTAAGACAAGTAGCAACTATCTAACCATTTTAAAGATAAAGTTTAACATGAAAGGTTAGCTAGAAAATCAAGTGAGAAAGCTATAGTTCTAAGTAAGAAATGAAGTAATCATAAGCATGATTTAAACATTCAAAGACTTTAAACAGAATTGAATAGTAAACATCAATAACAACAACTTCATGAATGATCATTGAAATTTCATGGAAACTTGCTCCAATCCGAAAGCACAAACAAAACTTCCAATTACTTATGACTAACAACTCCAAACATGATATGAAGCCATAAAAATAGCTAGTAAATACTCATGAACAAAACAATCAAGTTTAGAGTGACTAATTAAATTCGTAATATGAATACCCAAAATTGAAAATTTAAGAAAACTTCATAAAACTTCCAATAGATTGGATTAAAAAGGATAACTATTTAGTAGATGATAATAGAGCAAGAAATTTGAAGGAGAAGAATGAAGAAGACAACCCACAAATCGAACCACACAGTTGATATCAAATTCCGAACATGGTTATGCAATTCGTGATTTTTCCAATTTTTACTCCAAGAAGTTGTTTAGAAGTAGTGAGAGGAGTGTTGTGTTAAAATTTTGAAAGTTGATTTGGATAGACTAGTACGGAGTGAGTTATAGTGATTTGATAAAGAGAGGTTTTGGGGTATTAGGGGTTGGTGGAGAGAGGAAGAAGAGGACTGAGGTGAGGAAGGAAGAAGAAAAGAAGAAAAGGAGAGTAGAGAAATAAGAAAAAGAAAAAAAGGAATAATAAAAAAAAATAATATATAATATAATGATAAAAATAATAAATACTAATTAATATAAAGATAATAATAATATAGGGGGGCCCGCGAAAAAAAAGGAAAAAATATAACAATGGTAGTTTAAGGCCATGCGAGGAAAACAGGAAGAAAAAAGAAAAAAAACAATAAAGGAAGTGCGAGGGGGCTGGGGCCGCAGCCGACAGCGAGTAGAGGCTGCGCCCGCAGGTCAAGATGTAGATAAGGTGTGGAAACTTGTTTTACAATGCGGGCGTATATAGAAAGAGTATGGAAATGAACGCTGCATGCCCGCAGGTTACCTCTGCAGGAGTACGTTTCAGTCCTTTTCTTTGCGCCGGGAAGGAAGGAGGAACGTAGAGAAGGAGGAAGCAGAAGCAAAACGACGCTAGACGGGGGAACAGGTCTATCTCACTTCGAACGCCGGTAAGACCCCAAGAGGTAAACATGAAACCACGTTAGACCCTTACTAGACTTCACAAAATCAAAACAAGAAAGACTAAAACTAAACTACGAAAACACACACAAAAACACGCCAATAAAAAACATTGATACAAAAAGAAGAAAGAAGGGATAGCAACTCGGGTTGACCTTTCAGGAGAGAGGTCTGGTTAAGGTGCAGTCTGGATCTGGGAACCAGTGCCGAGCTCGTGGGCCAGTGAGGAGCAAGCGCAGCTGAGGGGAGGATGGGGGAGGGTAGCAGCGAGGGGGGAGGTGAGTCGTCGCAACACAAACAGAGCGAAGCGCCGTGCAGTACAGAGAAGAGGGGCGAAAAACAAAAGTACTCGTAGGGGTAGTTTACAAGTCGTAGTCCCACGACCATCAGGCACCCTTTTGAAACACTTGAAGAAGTTAGTGAAGAGTTGAAGTCATTTGGGAAGCTAAACCGAAGACTAGAAGTGTTAAAACGAAGAATTAAAGAGGAAATTAAGGAAGAACGAGCGAAAACCGAGAAACGAGGCAAAATAGGCTACCCGCCCGGGTCGAGGCTGTGCGCCCGGGTGAGGGCTGCACGCCCGGACCCTCTGGGCGGGTGGCTCTGAAGGCCCAAATCAGCGTGTTTTTCCCTTGTTTAGCCTAAGTACTTAAGTGTTTTTCCTCCTAATTAGTCAGATTACGCCTCTTTTGATTTTAGAATCCTAGTTTACTCTAATAATTCTCTCAAAGTGTAAAACTCTATTCAATCAGACCATGAGGAAATCAATTGGCAAACTACTTGGCGGAGGCCCCAAGAAATCTCAGAAAACCGGGGCATCCTCTTCCGCTTCAAAGGAAAGCAGCCATCATCCTCCAGAACACCACCTCAAAACCGTCAGGACAGACAAAAACGGCTTGATAAGTCTCCAAAAGAACAATCAGTCACCCGGTTCTTCCACAAAGAAACATGTGACAAGCTTGGTATCACGATCAAGTGATGGAATGGCTTACCGGATCGGATGGGGAAACTGGATCAACGCCACTATGCCCGGCCCTAATGGAAAAACCCAGCAGGTCCCACAAACATACCGGGAGCTCACCTGGAGTTCCTATCCAGTTACCACTTCCATGTTTCCCAGGAGACTCCTAGTGCTGAAAGAAAGACACAACATTAGTTTCACCATCTTCGGGCAGCACTATGAGATGGATGCTGATGAATTAAATGAAGCGATTTATGGAACCCCGAGAACGCAGTTTGGTTACAACTGAGCATGAGTGGGGACCGTACTTTGAGGGATGTGTGGGAGAGAATCACTGATGGCAGCTCCACCTTCACTTCTACCACACGCCAAAGCATCAGAGGTACAACACCCAGCCCTTCGGTATTTTCTGCGGTTCGTGGTTTATTTGCTTATTTTCTAGAGGAGAATTAGGGAAGAAGTTTACCCTGATGAGATCAGACTATTATGGATGGTGACAGAGGGATATGCTAACAGCCTCTCCATTATAACTTCGGGTTCTTTTTAGCCCGCCGATTCGCTGAAATTGCAGAGGGATCACTAACACCGTTACTATCTATATCGGTGGCATGATTACATGGCTGGCCACACCCTAGGTCATACGGAGCAGATCCACCAGTTAAACCCAGTCGAGGAAAACCCCTACCTCGACACGACTGCCCTGAAGCTGTAACTTCCTTAGACACTATCAAAGAGGGCAAGAGAGAAGTTTGTTTGGTGTGTTCGGGAAATTTCATGGTGCTACTTGCCTAATGCCTATGTTAGCCTCACCTACCGGAGCACCCGACGGCCAGAACCTTGGAGGATCCCCCTAGACAACATCCCACTACAGAGAGAGAGTAGATTCACGAGCAAGGGGCTGTGCAAATGGTAACCTAATTCCAGCAAGCAGGTGGTCATGCCCAGCATCCACCAGCCCCACCACGACATGCTATGCTGGTCACTCCTCCTCCACTTTCGACATGACCCCCCTGATGAACCATTTGATGATATGCATCTCTATAACCAGCAGCGGTTCGACGAGGATAGATCATTCACTTCGCGGACTCCGCTCTGATGTTGATTTGCTACAAAGAGTCCAGTGGAGGGAGCGCACGAGCAATGTTGAAGCGGGACGGTTCAACGATTCCCGAACCATCCTAACTGGCCACCCACATACGACCCTAGCACTGAGCCCACATCTTACCCCTATCAGCCGTTCTATGACCAGTACTATCCTAGGTACTAGGGACCCGATCAGTAGAGTTCAGCTTGCCTCCTTCCACTGCTTTGTATGGTTATTTGTCCCGGGAGAGACAAAAATTTGGTTTGGGGGGAGGATTTATGTATTTTGTACTTTTTGCTTAGTTCTTTTTCTTTTTTTGCTTTTTGTCTTTTTCTTTTTCCTTTTTTTCTTTTACCTTTCTTTGGAGATTGGTTTGTTTCTTTTCCTTTTTCGGATATAATTCGAGCGGGATGTATTATGATTAAGGACTAGTGGACTCCTGTTATGAATTGATACCGGCTTGGTTAGATCATTCCAACCTCTCCTTTGTTTCTTTTGTTTTGCTCAATTAGTCTTTATTCTTTCTCAGTTTAGTTTTTTTTGCTTTCTTAGGACTGTTGCATGGTTTGTACCATTCTTTAGGAATGGGAGTTTACATGTGACCCAAAAAGATGTACTGTTTTCTTAGGTTTAATTTTAGGAGAATTGGCTTATGGATTATTCGTGTCCCAGTTGAGTTTTATTGTCGGAATTGACTACTTCTGTCCCCCTATGCTATTTTAAAACTTTATGACTTTGACTGCGGATGGATCCACATGTGTGATTTGTTGGCTATGACTTGAATTTGATTGCTTGATTTCCTTTATGGTCAACTCTTCTCAACCTGCTTGGGTCTTGGACTTGAACTGTGTTAACGGAGGATTTGAGCCACTTTTGAATATAAATTCATTCATATTTTCTTTTCATGTGTGCTTAGTTCCTGGTGCAATTTATGATCTTGGGTTTGGATTTGGATTCTAGTAGCTTAACTGTGGATTTGTGTATGTTGCGCATGATAAAAGGCTCTCATTTTCCTTTTGAGCTTCAGAATTTCATTTCCCACATTAAATTTTCCTTGATCCCATGTTTTGAGCTTTTATCCCTTCAGTTGTATTATAGCCACATTACAAGACTATTAGCCCTTTTACATAATACATTATATGCCCAACTTGGTTTGGGGGAGTTGAGTGGTTGTGATGTTGTTAAAATAAAGTTTTGAAGGGGGTTATGGAGGATTGATGTGAAAGTGGAAGTTTGATGAAAGTAAATTATAAAGTTTCACATATAAGCTCTACATACACTGTCTAGCTGTTGTAGTTAATTAAAAAGTCATATTTTATCAGGCCTAGTTATGTATGTGTGATCATTTTGTTTATGTGTATCGAATTCTAAGCAAAACAAATACATAAGAGTCGTGAAACTATGTTTATTATGACATGAAAATAAAGTGAAAAAAAAAAAGATTTTATGAAGCATAATAAAGTTGAAGTAGAAGAAAAAAAAAAGAAGATAGAAAAAAATAAATAAATAGAAGTTTAAAGTTGTGAAGTAGTGGTTGATGTTGAATTATGAGTTTATGGTGTTGACTGTGAAAATAAAGTTTCGTTGATTTGGTTGATGGATGTTGGAGAATATTGACGATTCCTTTGGAGTTGTTTGAGGTTTCCTTGATTTTATATGCTGTATACCGCATTCCACCACATTTTCTCCAAATTTTATCCTACCATCGCCCTAGCCACGTTACAAGCTTATAAAGTCTTTTGTTCCTCGTGCACATGCTATGGTATTGTGAAGTGAATCCTTTATCAAGGTCGTAGAGTATTAATTGCATCCGAGTCTACATTTAGGATGAGTGAACACCCTTAAACACTTGCATGAGGTGTGAGATGTGGGTTTGGGGTTCTCAAATTGCATTTAAACACATTTGCATTGCATTCACATTTGGTTGGGAGGTGAGGGTTAGAGCTTCATTATTATAAGCTCATCATTATTGTGTGGAGTGACAACCTGTGAGCTACTCTATCATCGATTCATAAAGCTTGGTTGGTTGGTTTGTCCCGTATTTAGGAACGGTAGTAATTGGAGCTTGATGGTGGCCCTGATCCATGTGTCTTCGGATGTTCTTTGAGTTATGATGCTACTTTGTTGTTTATGGGGTGTAGTCAATTTTGTTTGTGTTTGCTCGTGGACGAGCAAAGGTTCGGTTTTGGGGGAATTTGATATACGTGTTTTAGTTGTTTTTCCTCATTTTCGGTTGGTTCTTGTGCTAAATAGTTAAGTTTATGGCTTTGTTTTGATTAAATACCGTATTTCGATGTTAAGTTATGTTTTGGAACGGCTTCTTTAGCGTTCTTTGTTGACTTTTAGAGCCTTTTGCGGTTATTTTATACTTTTTCGGTTATTACACGTGGTTTATGGTTTTGTTTATATGACAGGAGAGTAATAGAGAGTTATGAAGTCATTTGAAGCTAAAACGAGTCAAAATGTACTTGCCTCGGGATGCGTGCCAAGTACGAGAAGTTACGAACGAGATTCGAAGAATCGAGCGAAGAAATAAGAAAGATCGTCAAAATATGGGCGTGCAAATTTCATGCGGGCACAGCCTTTAAAGCTCCCTTGACCTATGCGCCGCAACAAAAACAGCAGGTTCAGAAGTCCCAACCGTGAAGGCTGCGGGCGCAGGTCATTCTATGCGGGCGCAGGTTGCCGTTTTTTCTCGCTCCGATTGACTTTTCCGCGCGGTTTTGCTTCGTGTTTTATTTTAATAAAACCCAAATACTATATATATATAGATTGTAAAGGGGCACGAACCTACCTAGTTTTTTATCATATTTTTTAGACCTAGGATTCCAAATCACTTTCTTCTCTCTAGAATTTTAGTTTAATTATTATTTTGTTCATGAATTCAAGCTTTCAATCAATTGCATTCAATCTATATTTTGGTAATTTCTTTCTATTGCTTTTAACCTTTTAATTTCATGTTTATTTTTAATTTCTTAGTTTTTAGTCTAAATTAATTAGTTTTGTTGTTTTTGTTCTTAATTTAGTTTTATTAGTAAGTAATTTAGTTTTAATTAATTCTTGTTCTTGATCATGTTATTTAATTTTAATTTGCTTTTGTTCCCTTAATTATGAGTGAGTAGTCGTTTTCTCTGGGCTAGGGGATCTATGATCATGACTTGAATTTAAATAAGTTTTCTAATTAGTTCTTGGCTTCAAATTGAATTCCTATTATCGATTTCTAGCGATTGCAATTAAATTGTGGCCAGATTTAGTTGTAGTTAGGTTATTGTTGAAATCGAGGCCAAGAGGTAAGATTATGATGAGGCTATCGCACACCTATCAAAACTAAACCTAACCCTTATAACTAATATAGCTAGGGAGTAGGATCGAATCCACAGGGAAGCAATTAAACCTATTAGTTCTAAAAAGTCTAAACGTTTGTAAAGGGCCTTTGAGTGACAATTGCGACTCGAAAGAAATTAACTAGAATTAGAGCTAAATTGATTAAGAGAAAATAATTAATGACTAAACCTAGGACAATCGGTTCACCACAGATTAACCAACGAATTGCACAAATAAAAGTTATATTATCAATTTCCTTGAATTAAGGTCCACTAATTCTCTCGAATCTAGTCCCCTTCAAAACTTCTCTAATGGCTCTCGCTCACTTAGACACAGTTTTGCTATTGTCCTTATATCTAATTGTGGGTAATCTTACTCTCGGCATCGATTTCAACAAATATCAAAACTAACAACTAAACCTGGCCAGTATATTTAATTGAAAAAAAAAAAATTGACAATAAGAATTCAAGCACATTATAGTTAAACTAATATTATAAGCAAAACATCACCATAGTCCATGGATCCCCTAGTCCTAGAAAAGGAACTTCACTCATAATGAAGAAATAAAAACTAATAATAATAAAAATAATTAAAACACTAACATGATTAACTAAACAAAACTAACAACAATCAAAAAATTAAATCTAAACATAAAAATTATAAAAATAAGAACATAAATTGAAAATAAATATAAACATAACTAAGAACAAGAATGTAGATAAAATAGAACATGATTATTA
>PYUH01000388.1:569333-582873 GCA_016808085.1 Suaeda aralocaspica
TTCTTTTAGGAGCTTTCAGATTTTAGGCATTCCTTCACAAATTTTCCCTTGTCCTTATTTTGAGCTTTTACCCTTCATTTACATTTTAGCCACATTACAACCCTATTTGGCCTTGTTCTAACCTTTGATTCATGCCCAAGATTGGCTTGGGAGAGTTGAGGAGTTGTTTTGTTGTTGTGTTGCATTTGATTGGAGGTTTTGGAGGATTGAAAATTGTGAAAAGGTTGTTGTTAAGTTTTATAATAGGTCTCACATTAAGGCTCTGCATACCAATGTCTAGGCTAGTTTAATGAAGATTAAAATGTTATACAACTTTTATGGCCTAGATATGTATTTGTGATGATTTTGTCCTTGAATGTCATTAAGAGTCGTGAGCCTAAGTTGAAAAAAAAAATCTTGAAAATTGGAAAGAAAAAGAAAAAAAAAAAAAGAAATGAAGAATGAAACGAAAAAAAGGAAAATGAAAAGATGCTGAAAGAGAAAAGGCTTGTGATATTTGAGTAGTTGAAATGTAAAGCTTTATGGTGTGATGTGATTCTATGAGATTGGAGTTGATGTTGGAGATGTGATTTTGACTTTTATTGCTACATGCGTATAACCCGCATTTACCACCACAGTATCCCAAATTCTATCCTACCCATCACCCTAGCCACGTCCAAGCTCATAAAGACCTTTTTGATCAGCATGTGTATATTTTTTAGTTTTTGTGAATTGAGTCAATTAGCCAAAGCTAGGGAGTATTACTTGCATTTCGAGTCGAATTCATACTAGATTGAGTGACTACCTTTTAAACCTGCATGAGGTGTGAGATGTGGGTTTGGGTTATCAAAATTTTGCATTCAAACACTTATGCATTTGCATTTTTTCGGATTAAGGGTGAGCTTCATTACTATGCTCAATTTTATGTGTGGTGTGACACCAGTGAGCCACTCTAGTCATCGACTTCTATTTCTTACATGGTTGGCTTATTGATTTTGATTTGAGTGGATGGGCGGTCCAGGGATTTTGATGGGTTGGTTGAGGATCTTGCATACTCGGAATTGCTTGAGTTAGTCTGTTTTGCAAAGTTAAAGGGCGTGAAGTCACGTTTGCTTAGTTGTTTGCTTGAGGACAAGCCAAGGTTTGGCTTGGGGGAGTTTGATAAGTTAATATTTATATGTATTTTTATCCCCGTATCCGATTGATTTTGCTCTAATACGGCTCTTTTGAGCCATTTCTACTGACTTTTGCTATTTCGAGTGTTTGTTGTGCTTTTTATTAGATTTTACAGGAATCGATGATTTATCTGTTGTTTTCCAGCCTTTTGAACACTTGAAGAAGTTAGTGGAAGAGTTTGAAGTCATTTGGGAAGCAACCGGAAGACTAAAGTGTTTAAAACGAAGAATTAGAGGAAATTAAGGAAGAACAGCGAAAACCGAAACGAGGCAAAATAGTACTACACGCCCGGGTCGAGGCTGTGCGCCCGGGTGAGGGCTGCACGCCCGGACCTCTGGGCGGTGGCTCTGAAGGCCCAAATCAGCGTGTTTTCCCTTGTTTAGCTAAGTACTTAAGTGTTTTTCCTCCTAATTAGTCAGATTACGCCTCTTTTGATTTTAGAATCCTAGTTTACTCTAATAATTCTCTCAAAGGGTAAACTCTATTCAATCAATAATAATCAGTTCTATTTTATATCTCAGTTCTTGTTCTTAGTTATGTTTATTATTATTTTCAATTTATGTTCTTATTTTATAATTTTTATTTTAGATTTAATTTGTCTGATTGTTGTTAGTTTTTGTTTAGTTAATCATGTTGTGTTTTAATTATTTTTATTAATTTAGTTTTTATTTCTTCAATTATGGTGAGTAGTTCCTTTTCTAGGACTAGGGGATCCATGGACTAATTGGTGATGTTTTGCTTTAATTATTAGTTTAACTATTATGTGCTTGAATTCTTATTGTCAATTTTATTGTTTTCAATTAAAATCTGGCCAGGTTTAGTTGTTAGTTTGATATTGTTGAAATCGATGCCGAGAGTAAGATTACCACAATTAGATCATAAGGACAATAGCAAAACGTGTCTAAGTGAGCGAGAGCCATTAGAGAAGTTTTGAAGGGGACTAGATTCGAGAGAATTAGTGGACCTTAATTCAAGGAAATTGATAATATACTATTTATTTGTGTGCAATTCGTTGGTTAATCTGGGTGAACCGATGTCCTAGGTTTAGTCATAATTAATTCTCTAATCAATTTACTCTAATTCTAGTTAATTTCTTAGTCGCAATTGTCACTCAAAGGCCCTTTACAACGTTTAGACTTTTTAGAACTAATAGGTTTAATTGCTTCCCTGTGGATTCGATCCCTACTTCCCTAGCTATATTAGTTAGAGTGGGTTAGGTTTAGTTTTGATAGTGGCGATAGCCTCATCATAATCTTACCCTTGGCCTCGATTTCAACAATAACCTAACTTACAACTAAATCTGGCCACAATTTAATTGCAATCGCTAGAAATCTAATAATGGAATTCAATTTGAAGCCAAGAACTAATTAGAAAACTTATTTAAATTCAAGTCATGATCATAGATCCCCTAGCCCTAAGAAAACGTACTACTCACTCATAATTAAGGAACAAAAGCAAATTAAAATTAAATAACATGATCAAGAACAAGACAATTAATTAAACTAAATTAATTACTAATAAAACTAAATTAAGAACAAAACACAAAACTAATTATTTAGACTAAAAACTAAGAAATTAAAAATAAACATGAAATTAAAAGGGTTGAAAAGCAATAGGAAAGAAATTACCAAAATATAGATTGAATTGCATTGATTGAAAGCTTGAATTCATGAACAAAATAATTAAACCTAAAATTCTAGAGAGAAGAAAGTGATTTGAATCTAGGTCTAAAAAATGATAAAAACTAGGTAGGTTCGTGCCCCTTTACAATCTATATATATATAGTATTTTGGGTTTTATTAAAATAAAACCCACGAAGCAAAACCGCGCGGAAAGTCAATCGGAGCGAGAAAACGGCAACCTGCGCCCGCATAGAGGATACCTGCGCCCGCAGCCTTCACGGTTGGGACTTCTGAACCTGCTGTTTTATGTTGCGGGCGCATAGGTCAGGGAGCTTTAAAGGTCTGTGCCCGCATGAATTTGCACGCCCATATTTTGACGATCTTTCTTATTTCTTCGCTCGATCTTCGAATCTCGTTCGTAACTTCTCGTAATTGGCACGCATCCCGAGGCAAGTACATTTTGACTCGTTTAGCTTCAAATGACTTCATAACTCTCTATTACGCTCCTGTAACATATAAACAAAACCATAAACCACGTGTAATAACCGAAAAAGTATAAAATAACCGCAAAAGGCTCTAAAAGTCAACTAAAGAAGCTAAAGCCGTTCCAAAACATAACTTAACATCGAAATACGGTATTTAATCAAAACAAAGCCATAAACTTAACTATTTAGCACAAGAACCAACCGAAAATGAGGGAAAAACACAACATAAAACACGTATATCAAATTCCCCCAAACCGAACCTTTGCTCGTCCCGAGCAAAACACAACGAAATTGACTACACCCCATAAAAACAAAGTAAGCATCATAACTCAAAAGAACATCCGAAGACACATGGATCAGGGCCAGCCAATCAAGCATCCAATTACCGTCCTTCCTAAATACGGGTCAAACAAAACCAACCAAGCAAGTTTAATGAATCGATGAGTAGAGTAGCTCACAGGTTGTCACTCCACACAATTAATGATGAGCTTATAATAATGAAGCTCTAACCCTCACCTCCCAACCAAATGTGGAATGCAATGCAAAATGTGTTTAAATGCAATTTTGAGAACCCCAAACCCACATCTCACACCTCATGCAAGTGTTTAAGGGTGTTCACTCATCCTAAATGTAGACTCGGAATGCAATTAATACTCTACGACCTTGATAAAGGATTCACTTCACAATAACCATAGCATGTGCACGAGGATCAAAAAGGACTTTAATAAGCTTGTAACGTGGCTAGGGCGATGGGTAGGATAAAAATTTGAGAAAATGTGGTGGAATGCGGGGTATACGCATATAAAATCAAGGAAAACCTTCCACAACTCCAAAGGAATCGTCAATATTCTCCAACATCCAATTCAACCAAATCAAACGAAACTTTTCTTTATTTTTCACATCAACACCATAAAACTCATAATTCAATCATCAACCACTACTTCACAAACTTTAAACTTCTATTTTATTTTATTTTTTTTCATCTNTATTATTTTTTTTTTCATCTTCTTCTTTTTTTTCTTCAACTTTATTATGCTTTCATAAAATCTTTTTTTTTCACTTTATTTTTCATGCATAATAAAACATAGTTTCACGACTCTTAATGATTTGTTTTTGCTTAGAATTCGATAAACAATAAACAAAATGATCACACATACATAACTAGGCCATGAATAAAATATGACTTTTTAATTAACTACAACAGCCTAGACATTGGTATGTAGAGCCTTATATGTGAAACTTTATAATTTAACTTTCATCAATAACATTTCCACTATTTCACCATCAATCCTCCATAACACCCTTCAAAACTTTATTTTAACAACATCACAACCACTTCAACTCCCCCAAACCAAGTTTGGGCATATAATGTATTATGTAAAAGGGCTAATAGTCTTGTAATGTGGCTATAATACAACTGAAAGGGATAAAAGCTCAAAACATGGGATCAAGGGAAAATTTAAATGTGGGAAATGAAATTCTGAAGCTCAAAAGGAGAAATGAGAGCCTTTTATCATGCGCAACATACACAAAATCCACAGTTAAAGCTACTAGAATCCAAAGTCAAACCCAAGATCATAATTGCACCAGGAACTAAGCACACATGAAAAGAAAATATGAATGAATTTATATTCAAAAGTGGCTCAAATCCTCCCGTTAACACAGTTCAAGTCCAAGACCCAAGCAAGGTTGAGAAGAGTTGACCAATAAAAGGAAATCAAGCAATCAAATTCAAGTCATAGCCAACAAATCACACATGTGGATCCATCCGCAGTCAAGAGTCATAAAGTTTTCAAAATAAGCATAGGGGTACAGAAGTAGTCAATTCCGACAATAAAACTCAACTGGGACACGAATAATCCATTAAGCCAATTCTCTCTAAAATTAAACCTAAGAAAACAGTACAATCTTTTTGGGTCACATGTAAACTCCCATTCCTAATGAATGGTACAAACCATGCAACAGTCCTAAGAAAGCAAAAAAACTAAACTGAGAAAGCAATAAAGACTAATTGAGCAAACAAAAAGAAAACAAAGGAGAGGTTGGAATGATCTAACCAAGCCGGTATCAATTCATAACAGGAGTCCAACTAAGTCCTTAATCAATAATACATCCCGCTCGAATTATATCCTGAAAAAGGAAAAGAAACAAACCAATCTCCAAAGAAAAAGGTAAAAGAAAAAAGGAAAAAGAAAAAGAAAACAAAGCAAAAAAAAGAAAAAGAACTAAGCAAAAAGTACAAAAATACATAAATCCTCCCCCCCAAACCAAATTTTTGTCTCGTCCCGGGACAAATAACCATACAAAGCAGTGGAAGGAGGCAAAGCTGAACTCTACTGATCGGGTCCCTAGTACCTAGGATAGTACTGGTCATAGAACGGCTGATAGGGGTAAGAGGTGGGCTCAGTGCTAGGGTCGTATGTGGGTGGCCAGTTAGGATGGTTCGGGAATCGCTGAACCGTCCCAGCTTCAACATTGCTCGTGCGCTCCCTCCACTGGACTCTTTGTAGCAAATCAACATCAGAGCGGAGTCCTTGAAGTGAATGATCTATCCTGTCGAACCGCTGCTGGTTATAGAGATGCATATCATCAAATCGGTTCATCAAGGGGGTCATGTCGAAAGTGGAGGAGGAGTGACCAGCATAGCTATGTCGTGGTGGGGCTGGTGGATGCTGGGCCTGACCACCTGCTTGCTGAATTAGGTTAACCATTTGCACAGCCCTCTGCTCTGAATCTACTCTCTCCTGTAGTGGGATGTTGTCTAGGGGGATCCTCCAAGGGTTCTGGCCGTCCGGGTGCTCCTGGTAGGTGAGGCTAACATAGGCATTAGGCAAGTAGCACCATGAAATTTCCCGAACACACCAAACAAACTTCTCTCTGTGCCCTCTTTGATAGTGTCTAAGGAAGTTAGCAGCTCTCAGGGCAGTCGTGTCGAGGTAGGGGTTTTCCTCGACTGGGTTTAACTGGTGGATCTGCTCCGTATGACCTAGGGTGTGGGCCAGCCATGTAATCATGCCACCGATATAGATAGTAACGGTGTTAGTGATCCCCTCTGCAATTTCAGCGAATCGGCGGGCTAAAAGAACCGAAGTTATAATGCGAGGCTTTCTAGCATATCCCTCTATCACCATCCATAATAGTCTGATCTCATCAGGGTAAACTTGCCCTAATTCTCCTCTAGAAAATAAGCAATAAACCACGAACCGCAGGAAATACCGAAGGGCTGGGTGTTGTACCTNGCAGGAAATACCGAAGGGCAGGGTGTTGTACCTCTGATGCTTTGGCGGTGGTAGAAGTGAAGGTGGAGCTGCCATCAGTGATTCTCTCCCACCAGGCTCCCTCAAAGTACGGTCCCCACTCATGCTCAGTTGTAACCAAACTGCGTTCTCGGGGTTCCATAGAAATCGCTCATTTAATTCATCAGCATCCATCTCATAGTGCTGCCCGAAGATGGTGAAACTAATGTGTGTCTTTCTTTCAGCACTAGGAGTCTCCTGGGAAACATGGAAGTGGTAACTGGATAGGAACTCCAAGGTGAGCTCCCGGTATGTGTGTGGGACCTGCTGGGTTTTTCCATCAGGACCGGGCATAGTGGCGTTGATCCAGTTTCCCCATCCGATCCGGTAAGCCATTCTCATCACTTGATCGGTGATACCAAGCTTGTCACATGTTTCTTTGTGGAAGAACCGGGTGGACCTGATTGTTCTTTTGGAGAGCTTATCAAGCCGTTTCTGTCTGTCCTGACGGTTCTGAGGTGGTGTTCTGGAGGAGGATGGCTGCTTTCCCTTTGAAGCTGAAGAGGATGCCCCGGTTTTCTGAGACTTCTTAGGGCCTCCGCCAAGTAGTTTGCCAATTGATTTCCTCATGATCCTACAAAACATATGCAGGAAAGACAGAAATTAGCATTCCATTAAAGCAAGTCTCGAAACCAAAATCATGTCAATCATGAAAGCATAAAGAATAATAAGATGTGAAAGCATGATCAAAGAAGGAAATCAAGGCATTGTAGTCATCATATAATCAAAGTTACAAACAGGATTCTGCGGAAATTTCGGCATGACCCGTTTGTAAGTGCAACTAACCCAATGAGAACTACAAAGTTCTAATCAACCAAAGCCAAGAGTGCAACCACAAAACATTCAAACTTAAGCATTACTTGCATACTATGCCTCCAAAACCAACATGTCCAAGCTCATATTCATAAAAGAGCATCAAGTGCAACGCCAAAAACCAACTTACGCCATTATATAAACTCAACCATTGAATAATTAATGCCTTAACACATTCAAACAAATTCAATGAGACTTTAAGAGCCNGACTTTAAGAGCAAAGAAGAATGACTAGTTAAGACAAGTAGCAACTACTTAACCATTTTAAAAGCATAAAGTTTAACATGAAAGTTGCTAGTAGAAATTCATGAGTAAAGCTATAGTTCTAAGTAAGCAATGAAGTAATCATAAGCATGATTTTAAACATTCTAAAGACTTTAAACATGAATTTAACTAGTTAACACTCCTAATTAACAACAACTTCATGAATGATCATTGAAAATTTCATGGAAATCTTGCTCAATCCGAAAAGCACAAAAACTTCCAATTACTTATGACTAACAACTCCAAACATGATAATGAAGCATAAAAATAGCTAGTAAATACTCATGAACAACAACAATCAAGTTTAGAGTGACTAATTAAATTCGTAATATGAATACCCAAAAATTGAAAATTTAAGAAAACTTCATAAAACTTCAAATAGATTGGATAAAAAGGAAATTATACCTTAGTAGATGATAATAGAGCAAGAAATTTGAAGAGAATTGAAGAAGAAACCCACAAATCGAACCCAAGTTGAATTCAAATTTCGAACCCTAGGTTATGCAATTCGTGATTTTTTTCCAAATTTTAACTCCAAGAAGTTGTTTAGAGTAGTGAGAGGAGTGTTGTGTTAAAATTTGAAGTGATTTGGAGTAGTACGGAGTGAGTTATAGTGATTTGAAATTGAAGGTTTTTGGGGTTTTAATGGTGTGAGAGAGGAAGAAGATGACTGAGAGTTTAGGAAATTAAGAATAATATTGATAATAAAAGGATATAATAATAATAATAATAATAATAATAATAATAATAATAATCATAATGATAAAAAAAATAATAATAATAATTAATATAAAGATAATAATAATAAGGGGGCCGGAAAAAAATATAACAATGGTAGTTTAAGGCCATGCGAGGAAAAAGAAAAAAAAACGAACGGAAGCTTGCAGGTGTTTCCTGCGCCCGCAGCGAAGTAGAGGCTGCGCCCGCAGGTTCAAGATGTAGAGAAGGTGTGGAACTTCTGTTTTAAAATGCGGGCGTATAGAAGAGTATGGGAAATGAACGCTGCGCCCGCAGGTTACCTCTGCAGGTACGTTTCACTGATCCTTTTCTTTTTCTCCTTAATTAATGACTTAACTTATATAAGTTATTATCATTAATCAACACTTAAGCACGTTTTAACTCTTAAACTATCCTTAATTACCCCAATTAAACATTAAACACTTAGACCCTTATCTAGACTTCACAAAATCAAAACAAGAGCTAAACTAAACTACGAAAACACACAAAAACACGCAAAAACATGCAAAAAGAGAAAAGAAGGGATAGAAAGCTCGGGTTGCCTTTCGAGGAGCGCTCTTTTAAGGTCACTATCTTGACCATGGCTGCATTAGTGATCAAGGTGTCTTGGGATCATCGAGTTGGATGACTTCAACCAAACCGATGACATCTCCTTCAACAGATACATCTTCTAAAACACCCTTAGGGTATTTTACAGTTCTATCCGCCATCTGCAATGTAACATTAGTAAATTTAAGCTCTCCCATGTCAAGCTTCCTGCAAACTGATAAGGGCATCACACTTACACTAGCTCCTAAATCACAAAGAGCCTTATCAATAAATAAAGGACCTATATTACATGGAATTGAAAAACTGTCTGGATCCTTCAACTTAGGAGCAAATTTATTTTGAAGGATTGCACTGCACTCCTCGGTGAGTGCAACTGTCTCTGTTACATTCAACTCACGTTTCCTGCTCAAAATATATTTCAAAAATTTAGTATAAGTAGGCACTTGAGTAATTAAATCAGTGCAAAGCACAATGACTTGCAAAATTTTAACTATTTCAAGGAATACTAGTACAAAAAATGCAGGTAACCGCAGCACTTATAGCAGCAGCAAATGATGAAATTTTATTTGATGCGGTTTAACCGCAGCAAAAAATTGGGTATTTGCTGCGGTTATTCAGGTAACCGCAGCAAATAACACACCAGAAATTGGTGGGAAACTGCATTATTTGCTGCGGTTCTTTGTAAAACCGCAGCAAATAATGCAGTTTCCCACCAAAAAAACACTTATTTGCTGCGGTTTTGTGAATAACCACAGCAAATAAGCAACCAAAAAAATAATTTTTTTTTTTTTTTTTTTTTGCATTTTAAAGCAAAATTAAAAGCTGAAATGTTATACATACATAAAATCAATTATTTTCAATTAAATTACACTTCTATCACAAAAAATACACTTCTATCACAAAAATACATTTGAAATTTAACATAGACAAGATTGGTGATGGACTTGTTGGTGAGTGATTGAAGAAGTAAAGCATACAGCAGCGCGGTCCGAGAACCAGTAGTAGCAGCAGCATTACAGCAACAACACGTACACCAGCAGCAGCAACGCAGTGGCGGGCCATCAGATAAAGAGAAGAGGAAAGAGAAATAAAGAGAAGAGAAAAGAGAGCAACAGAAAAAAATGTATAAATCATACCATAATTCATTCATTCAACCATATCTATACATTCATTCAAACATTCCTATTCTTATTCATTTGTTCAAGCATTACCATTCATGAATAAACCCATTCATTCATTCATAAAATCAATCATAACCTCAATCTCATCTAAATATCTCATTCAAGCATCCATTACTCACTCAACCATTCTTTTGTTTAATCATTCGAGCAAAATTCATTCACAAGCATTCATATATTCATCATTCAACCAACATCACAGCAATAGCCCCACAAGAACACAACAACAGCCAGAACAACATAACAATAGACTATATATATTTATGTTTATATACATAATCTCCATCAGGGAAGTGGTTACGATCACCCACCATTCGAGTTAGGCTACTTCAACAGGTTTTTAAGCCTGGAGCAACTCAAACCTCAATGATGTTGACCATGGTCATCACTTGAGTCCCTTCATCATTTGGAAATAATTAGTGTTTTATGAAAAAGGACTCATTTTTTATCAAGCAATTGTCGGACTATAAGGGACTCGATCATCATTCAACAATTGCATCACCATAAGAGATGCAATTGTCTGACCATAAGGGAATCAAGTAAGAAGCAACACATCAGACCACAGATCAATAGACATCAATCATAAGCTCAATCTCATCTAAATCAATAAACATCAGTCATAAGCTCAATCTCATCGAAATATTTCATTCAAGCAGCCATTAACATACTCATTAAACCATTCTTTCATAGATTCAAAATCTAATTCATTCATTCTAGCATTCAAGAATAAGAACATATAACTAAAGGTTTGTTCTACTGCCACATGACTAATCGATTATGAACAAATTTTTTATTAATAATAAACAAATCTTATGGAGATTTTTGTATGAAATCTAAAATTTACTTTTTATTTTATTGCAACAAGGAAGTTAAGAAAGGGGGAATCAGAGAAACAAGACCACGAAAATAGAACCAACTATGCAATTCACTAAAAAACAGCTAAGTTCTTGCTTCCACACTTCCATATCTATTTCAAATGAGATTAAATTAATCTCACCAATCAGATTCTTATCACCTCCCCAATCATCACAAATTTACAATGCTTAATTTTAAAAATAAAAAATTAAATACTCAAATTCAACTGTAGCTAAACCAAGATTTGAACTTTGTTCTATTTAACAATATATATATATAATACCTGACGTAAAACGACATCCCTTTGATCAGAAGGAGGTTCTCAATATTCAGCTGCTTCTTCTTACTTTTTCAAAAACAAAATTACAAACATTAAGAAGTTAAATTCATTCAATTTCACTCCTCCAAACTAAATTACTAACACTAACTAAAGTAAAAATCAATACATTTTCATCAAAACTAATACTCGCAACATATAAACAACAATCGAAACCGTAAATTATAATCGTTAGAGTTTAGCATACCATGATTAGGATCATCAGGAAATAATGCAATATCAAGAAGAACAACACCAGGATCAATAGGAAGGTACACTCTTTCCCACTCTGAAAGCGAATCATCGGCTTTTGCCGGTGACGGAAACATAGGAATTGACACAACGACAGCTAAAATTGCCCATGAATCGTGCCTAAAATAGATCAACCAGTAGAAAAAAAATACAAATAAAATCAAAAACAAACCACAAAACAAATGCAACAATAAAACAAAATCGAATTTAAAAAGAAAAAAAAACAGAAAGTAGTTACCTCGAATTGAAGATGAAGAATCATATGAACTGAAGAAGAATCAATTATTTAGGTTTGAATTGAGAAAATAGAAACCTTCGTTAGATCTTCAATTTCTCAACAATCAATTTTTTATTTTCTCAATTTCTCATTCTCTTCAACCTTCGTTAGATCTTCAACCTCAGTCAAATCTTCAATTTCGCCTAATTTTAGTAATTGATTTTTCTATAATTTTTAATGAACTTGAACCTTTGAAATTGGAGAGGAGATTTAGGGTTTTTCGTAGAGAGAGAGAGAGGGAGTTAGGGTTTTTGTGTGAATAGAGAATGAGGGGTTAGGGTTAGGAGATTTTAATTATAAGCAATGTTTTTTGGGCCTGGGCTTCAGCATGGGTTGATTATTTTTTGTATTATTTGCTGCTATTCTCTCACTAGTACAAAATTTACATTTTGCTGCGCCTTATTTGCTGCGGTTTTTTGGTGTTTATAAAAACCGCAGCAAATAAATTGATATTTTTGTGAAGGAGTATTATTTGCTGCGGTTCTTGTGTAACCGCAGCAAATAATTTTTTTTGCTGCTATTTATTAGAATTTGCTGCGGTTGTTAACCGCAGCAAATAGTTCTGTACATTTTTTTTCTTTTTCCCTTTTTTTTTCCCGTTGGGACACTGTTTTTTTTTTTTTTTTTTTTTTTTTTTTTTTTCTGCCTTTTTGTTTCTTATTTCTCTTCCTGAATTATTCTCTCAAATACCTTCACTGAACCAAACCCTAAAACGCTAACTCCCTCTTCCCTCATTCTTCGAATCCCATCTTCTCTCACACTCTTCTTTGAACTCACACTCACACACCTAACTCCCTCTTCGTCTTTCTTCTCGTTGAACTCACAGTTCAGCTCTAACAAAAGAAACTCACTCTTCCACAATCTTACCCCTACTCTTCAACATTACTCCCTCAGTTTCAGCTTCAGTCTTACTTCGTCAGTCAGTCTATCAAATTCCTTAAACACCTTCGCGAAGATCTTCGTTTTTGTGAGGTAATTAAATTCTGTCTTTCTGTTTTTGTTAACTGTCTTTCTTTTGTTTCTGGGTATCCTTCAATTGATATTCTCGGTTTTTCAAACTAAAATTACACAAAGCAATTTCGACAATTCTAGCAAACTGAGGCAGAAAAATTATTCGTTTTTGCAATTTGTGTTTCTGTTTTTCCTTTGATTGGTTATTGATGAGGGCATTGGTAATTTGATTGAGGGCAATTTGTGTTTATGTTTTTCTTATTGCAGATGAGTAACTAATCCATATTAGTATTTGTGAGTGTGTATTGATAGATAGTAGCGAATTGAGACACAATAATGTACAGTATATTGGTTAATTCCAAGAGTGTAGTTTCATGCAATTGTCAGTATTATTGGAATACTGATATATGTAGTTTCAGTATTATGAGACACATATTAGTTGTGGTTGGTTTTTTTTGTTGAAAAAACTTGTTATGAAAATCAGTAAATGGTTTTCAAGTGAAATTTTAAAACTACTATTAGTATATTTATTTTCATAATTTTTGTAATAAATAAATCGCGGGAAACAGATAAGTTTGAGTGAACAGAGGGCAATCAATAAACTGAGATACATATATCAAATATAGCAATTGGTACAAAGGAATGGAAAAAGGTGTTTTTATTGGAAATGAAAATGAATTGCTAGGTATGTAGGGGATACCAACATAATCATAAACAATAAATAAAGAGGCGAAGGCCTTATTATTATTATTATTGAAGATGAGTAACTAAAAAGTAAAAGTAAGTCGA
>PYUH01000388.1:587375-760555 GCA_016808085.1 Suaeda aralocaspica
GCGCTTTGTGAGTTGTTTTGGGGAGTTTTTGCTGGGCTGCAGATGCAGGTCAGGCGGCTGTATATGTGGCTGACATTTGTTTTGGCTGAATCTCTGCTGTTGTGTTTGTGGTTGCTGTTTGGCTGTTATTCTCAGCATTTTTTGGTGTTGATTGCTGTGGTTGTTTGGTTGGTTGTGTGCATTTTGGGGCTCGCGGGTTGCAGCTTATTTGCTGGCATTTTTTTTACCAGGTTGTATATTAGTGGGGATAGAAGTGTTTTGTGTTTTGTTTTGTTTGTTCTTGGTTTTAGGTTGTTGGATTTTTAGTTTGTAATTTGTTTGATGTATAGGTTGGTTTGTTTTGAGCTGCCTTAGCTGGATTGATTGAGTTTGGCTAAGGCTGGCTTTCTAGGTTGTATGTATACAAAAAAAATTCATTAATTTATATTAATTGAACTGAATTCGGTTTCAATAAATTGGGTACTAGCTGCGGAATATTATTTGCAGGGAGCGTGGATGATATTAGGAATTAGGAGCGTAATTTCATTTTAGAAAATTATTCAAAAATAAAAAAAAAAAACTATTTGCTGCGGTTCTCCAAACAACCGCAGCAAATAACACCTCAAAAAATGGTGGGAAACAGGGTTATTTGCTGCGGTTGTTTGGAGAACCGCAGCAAATAATACCTTAGAAAATGGAGGGAAAAGGGTTATGTGTTGCGGTTGTGTGGAGAACCGCAGCAAATAATCCTGTTTCCCACCATTTTTTTAGGTGTTATTTGCTGCGGTTCTCCAAACAACCGCAGCAAATAACCTTATTTTTTGCTGCGGTTAAACCGCAGCAAATAAGTTTTTCTTATTTGCTGCTGCTATAAGTGCTGCGGTTCAAAACCCCAGCAAATAACCGGCAAAAAACCGCAGCAAATCTTGTTTTTTGTACTAGTGTCTAACCGTAGCAAATAAGTTAAAAAATCGCAGAAAATAACTATTTGCTGTGGTCTTCTTAGAACCGCAGCAAATAATTCGATACAACAATATCACCTATACTTATTTGCTGCGGTTCTTTAAAAATCCCAAGAACCGCAGCAAATGTAACGTAGCAAATGTGTTTTTTTGTACTAGTGGAATTTACGAAAGTGATTATCGTTCTTACTCCTGGTTACCCTATTCGGAAAGGGTAACGACACCTTTGAGGGAAGAATTGTATCAGTAGCTGAATCTGCTGCTGGAGCTTGCTTCCTTGGTGCTTCATTCTCCATTGAGACTTCATTCTCCTTTTCTGCAGCTACTTCCTCAAGGTCTTCAATGACAACCGAACTAGTCTTCTTTGTCCCATATGCAGCCTTGTTAGCATCATCATCAGGCATTCTAGGACCTTCATAGTAACTACCGCTCCTTGTTGCAATGGAATTGCAACGATCACGAGGTGGATTGCTTGATGAAGCATTTGATGGAGCAGGTTGAGGAGGAAGTTGGCCTTGTTTCCTTTGAGCTGATGATTGAGCAATTTGGGCTACTTGAGTCTCCAGTTGTTGATTGTGGGCCTGCATAGCTTCCATGGCTTTCTGGATCTGCATCATCATATTCTTCAGTTCTTAAAATGGGTGGTCTTTCCAACCAAGATTGTATGTGTAGGAAAATGGGTTATTATTGTAAGCTTGAAATGCACATACTTACTCCATAGAACTATGACATGCTTGCATACTATGCCCAAAAGAACCACATAAATCACAAAAGACATCTGTAGCTCCCGAAAATGCAGCCATTGCAGCTACCATCATTGGATTGGAGGATGGTGTGTTGATCTTGTCTAGCTTCTCATAGATTGCATTGATTTGTGAAGCCAAACTCTCATATTTGTCATCTACCACATGTTTTCCTCCTCTCTTAGCATGTCCTCTAGGATTACCAAATTGAGAATTATGAATGGAAATCTCCTCAATTAGATCATAAGCAGCATTGACTTCTTGGTTCATAAACCGATCACTAGAAGCGGAATCAAGCAAGGTTCTACTCTCATTACCCAAGCCATTATAGAATGATTACCCTAAAAACCACTTCTCAAGTTCATGATGAGGGCACATTCTCAACAAATCCTTGAATTTCTCCCATGCATCATAAAGAGTTTCATCTGTTTCTTGGTTAAAATTCGTAATTTGACTCCTAAGTTATGCGGTTCTCTCCGGAGGATAGTACTTCCTTTAAAAAGGAAGAGCCAAGTCATCCCAACTATTAATAGTATCCATGTTCAAATCATTCAACCAAGATCGAGAATTCTCCTTTATTGAAAATGGAAACATCGTACGTTGTATGTAGTCTTGAGATACACCAGCTTGCTTGATTGTATTGCAGTACTGAATAAAGTTATTCAAATATAAGTTCGAATCTTCTTTCATTGTGCCTGCAAACTGATTCCTTTCAACCATGTTCACCAAAGCTGGCTTCAATTCGAAATTCAGGCCCTCTATATCAGGAACTCGGTATCCACCTCCCACTGTTGCAGAACTCGGCCGAGAATAGTCTTTTAAGGACCTTGCTTGTGGTGGCGGCCGTGGTGGTGCATCATCCCATGGTGGGTTATTCTCGTTGAACTGTGATCCTGACATCTCTTCTTCTTTATCAGAACTATCGGAAATGTTCAAATCAGCAAATAATTGTGTTTAATCAACCAGTGTTCGTTCGGAAAGAATGACTTTTCGTGATCTCCACTTCCTTCTATGACTCCTCTTATGCAATGATCTTTCCAGTTTAGGGTCAATCCAAACCGGCATACAACCTAATACCTGCACACAATCGAAACTCGAAACCGGAATGAGAACTACCTCATAGAACCGAAAATAAAACCGAAAATAAAAAACAAGAAATTACTTAAAACCCGACTAATAGAATTAAAAATTGCCTCCCCGGCAACGGCGCCAAAATTTGAACAGGCTATCGCACACCTCTCAAAAATAACCGAACAACTCTAACTAATATAGCTAGGGAAGTAGGGATCGAATCCTCAGGAAGGCTGTTAAATGCTACTAGTTCTATAAAGCCTAAAGTGTGTAAGGGGCCTTGGTGGAAAATTCTGTAAATGATTACTAAAACTAAGAAGACTAATACTGAAACTAAGGAAATAACGGGAAATTATTGATTAAACTCTTATAATGGAAACCTAGGGCTATCGGTTCACTATGATCAATCAAGAAACTCAATTAACGCACACTAATCAATTCATTGGCATTCATTGAACTAGGGCTCACTAATTCTCTCGAACTTAGACTCCCTCAAAACTCCTTTACTGGCTCTCGCTCGCATAAATTCGTTTTTGCCTATTATTTAGTGGTCTAATTGTGGTAATCTTACCTCTCGGCCTCGATTTCGTCAATAACCTAACTTACAACTAAATCGGGCCATAATTTAATTGCAATCGCTAGAAATCAATAATAGGAATTCAATTAAAAGCCAAGAACTAATTAGAGAACATAAATTAAATTCACACCATGATCATAGATCCCCTAACCCTAGAGAAAACGACTACTCACTCATAATTAAGGGAACAAAAACAAAATCAAAATTAAACAACATGATCATAAACAAGAACTAATTAAAACTAGAATTAAAACTAAATTAATTATTAATAAAACTAAATTAAGAATCAAAATAGCAAAACTAATTAATCTAAACTGAAAACTAAGAAACTAAAGAGATTCATGAAATTAAAGGAATTGAAAAGCACAAGGAAAGAGATTACCAAGATAATGAATGAACTGCATTAATTGAAAGCTTGAATTGTTGAAACAAAGTAATCAATGCTAAAATTCTCGAGAGAATAAGGGGTTTTGGATTCCTAGGTCTAAAAGTATGATATAAACTAGTTAGGGTCGTGCCCCATTTACAATGAGTATATATAGTATTTAGGTTTTATTAAAATAAAACCCACGAGCAAAAACCGCGAAGAAAAGCCGAACAAATCAAAATCCGTGCTACCTGTGCCCGCATAGGTCAAATCCAGTTTGTTCCCTACGCCCGCATGGTGAATATTGAGTGAGTTCTGATGCTTCTAATCTATGCTGCGGGCGCATAGGTTAAATGGAGATTAAAGGGTTGCGCCCGCATGAACCAAGTTGAACAACATTTTCACGATCTTGCTTATTTGTTCGCTCGATTCTTCGAATCTCGTTCGTGACTTTTTGTGACTTGGAACGCATCCCGAGGCAAGTGCTTTTTGACTCGTTTTATCTTCCAATAACTTCATAACTCTCTATTACGCTCCTGTAACATATAAAAAAAACCCGAAAACCACTCGTAATAACCGAAAGAGTATAAAATAACTGAAAAAGATTCTAAAAGTCAACTAAAGATGCTAAAACCGATCCAAAACATAACTTAAACTCGAAAGACAATATTTAATCAAAACAAAGCCACAAACTTAACTTTTTAGCACAAGAATCAACCGAAAATAAGGGAAAAACACAACATAAAACACGTCTATCACTCTTAAATGTCAAATTTTATTCGAACATATGTTATAAAAAATACCTCACTAAAAACCTCGTGCAGAACAACCTAATGAAAGAAAAATTAAATTGGAAGAAAAAAAATATGTAGTGCACATTTCTCACCCCGAATTTAACATAGATTATGAATATGACGCATTCAATATTTTACATCAACTCTTCAAACTTATGTGATGGAATTGATTTGTGAAAAAAAACCGACAAGATTATCTCATGACCATACTTAGATGTTAACTTTCCCATTTTTCTAAAGGTCATTTGTAAAGAATAGTTTTGTGGACAAATGCTTTGTTTAATCGCATTCAATTTAACTTTTACTCTCTTGCGTAGTACAAGTTGTTGTGGCAAGTCATATCATGCCATGTGGCCGCCTATCGTAGGACCAAGTGTTCAACCTTAATCCGGTAACATGCTTATGCTACCATGTGAACAAGTGTCACAAACTTTGATGAACTGCATGTTCGCGATATAGCCAAGTATTCTAAAACCCCCTAAAAGGCCAAAGAGCCCATGCATTAAACCCGAATAAGGGGTCATCAATCCAAAGGCCAATAAATTTTTGACACGTGTTATTTAGTTAGTGGCTAGCCATCAAAGGCTATGCCCAAAAATATATCTACGCATGATCTTGAGGCATCCATTCTCTCAATCATCAAAAAGCACAAAAAGGAAAAATTCTCTCTCAACATTCTCTCTCCAGATTTGCAATATAGATTTTTTGTTAGTTAAATACTCTTTATATTAAACAATAGGAGGAGGGGGAACGGAAAGAAAGCGAGGGAGAGAGGGAATTTTATTTTCCTTCCAAATCGATCACTCCAATCTCAAAAGGATGATGTTTATTGAAAGAGGAGAAAAAATGGATCTCTCTCACTCCCTCCTACTTCCCCCAACCAATTATCCAAACAAAGAAGCTTGTCCACCTTCCTTTCCCTTCCATCTCTTTCTTTCAATTTCCTTAACACCAAATAATGTGTAATGGAACTTTTCCCTGTTTTATAGGAAGTCAAAAGGTTGGATTTGGAACATAAGACCCCATCACTTGTAGCATCCACGTATAGTACTCAGGAACCTCACCACTTTTCAGTCGAAGTCAAACCCCCTTTCCTTGTGATACAACATTAGTGTCGTATATGGGGAGCACTAGTGGAAAAAACGCTATTCATAACGGGTAAAAAGTGATTATTTGTCATGAATTTTGTTAGTTACACATGCATCTGTTACAAGTAGGAGATTTTGTAACGGGATATAAGAATATGCCAGTTACAAATAATTAGTTTGAGTAAAGAATAAACCATTATTTGTAACAAGCAAACTCTTTAGTGTGTTACAAATAATAAGTATTTGTTACTTTGTAAAGATAAACCATTATTTGTAACGAGCTCAATCTTCTGCTCGTTACAAATCAAAAATATTTTTTACTATCAATTATCATTGCCCATTACAAATCAAAAGTATTTGTTACTATCTATCATCTTTGTCCGTTACAAAATTAAGGTTTGAGTAAAGAATTACTACTTAATTTGCGTTACAAATAATGATAACAAAAAAAAATGTTTCTTTTTTTTTACAAAGGGAAATAACCATACAATTAAGACCTAATCATACGACACAACAATGTCTCTTCTTGCAGCATTAGCAAGATTGTGAGCATTGTGTACTTCCTGTCTACAGACTTTAATTAAGCAAATATAATCTAAGTTAGTACATATTTTGATTGCATCCAGCACCAAATGTCTAATAGTGATATCAGAATCAAAGGGTTGCATGAAATCCTTGACCACCTCTGCACAATCTATTTTAACTATGATCTGGTGTCCATGTTCCCTTCCACGCAGAATTCCCAGGAATACACTCCACATCTCCACTTGAATCTGTTTTATTGCCTGGATGTAGTAGCTTTCGCTAGCACAATCTGTTGGGGTAACAATATGCCACCCTGCAGCTGTCGTGACACTTTGCTTTCTCTTATCTCTTTTCCAAGCCCCATCAACTTGGATTTCCACTAGAGGGTACCGGCGGTTCAGCCTTCCTTGCTCCCAAAAAAGCGCCTCCGTCGCAACCTCAATTATGTTGGTATTATTTTTTATCTGAGGTGTTGCGATGTTCATATTCATCCATTCGTTTGCTAGCTCATTGATTCTATTCATTAGGTTCTTCATATCTAGCTTCCTTCTATCGAATACCATTTTGTTGCGTTGTTCCCATATTCCATATAAAACACAGCAGACTTCCCTGAAGCTATTCTCCCTTCTTTCCGTGTCCTTGGCTAGGTACAAAATGAGGTTCTTAATCCATGTTCCCATCTTGAACGTCGTCTGTTGTGAGACCCGAAGGCCCAGGCTAGACGCCATCCAAATACACTGGATTAGCCCGCAGTACCTGAAAAGATGTTCGGGTGTTTCGTTATAGTGGTTGCAAAATTGGTAGGTATTGTCTATTGGGATTTGTCGTTGAGATAGCTTTGCTTTCGTTGGGATGGCGTCATTGATAATCCTCCAGAGAAAAGTTTTCCATTTTACGTGGACCTTGGCTCTCCAGATTACCGTCCACAGTTGCGTCGACCGGGCCCCCTCATTTATGTTGAATTGAGTCCAGTACCTCGATTTCACCGAGTATTTACCATCGCACTTATGCTTCTAGTATATTACTTCCTCATAGTAATGCTGAGGTACTCTAATGCTTCTGATTTGAGTAGCTGTGTCTTCCTCAAAAAATTTCCTGAGTAGGTTCACATTCCATTCCTTAGATGCAGTCCAAAGATCACTCACACGCTTAATATTTCGAACATCACTGATTCTGGCTGTGTCTTTAATCATAGGTGTTTCTCCATACACCCATTTCTTATAGAAGATCTTTGTATGCCCTTCAGAGCCAATGAGCACTCCTAAACCATGGTGAAGCTGGCTTGCTGCTTTGATCATACTTCACATGCTCCATGAAGCAACTTTTAATTTAGTATTCTTTGAAGCCATATGTATTGGCGAAGATCCATATCTTCCCTTCAAAATTTTGCTTACCAGTAGTTGAGGGTTATGGTGAATTCTCCAGGCAGACTTGAAACAAAGTGTCACATTCATTCTCTAAACATCACGAATAACAAAACCCCCTTCAAACTAATGCTTGTAAAGGATCTCCTTTTTCCTCCAGTGAATGCCTTTCCCATTCCCATGCTGTTTCCACCAATATTGAACGAGCATGGCACTCCAACGCAAATTAATTCTCTTAGGCAGCAGATAAACTGACATGATATGGGCTAGAAGAGTAGTCAAGACCGCATTAATTATTATCCCCTTCCCTGCTTTCGAGAAATTCTTGAATTGCCAAGTAGACAGTCGTTGCATAACTCTATCAAGTAGTTCATCCAACTGCTTTGTAGATCTCCCACCCACATCCATTGGGCTACCAAGGTAAGTGCCCATAAGATTGGCAGCTGTCATTCGCAGTGTCTCTTTGAGGTGATCCTTCACCGTTTGAGGTGTGTTGGGACTGAAAAGAATCGTTGACTTATCAAAATTGACCATTTCCCCTAAAATGAGGCAAAAGCTATCGATAATTCTCTTCATAGCCGTGATTGAGTCGTTATTAACCTCAAAGAAAAATAAGGCATCGTTTGCAAAGAATAGGTGAGAGATTCTTGGAGCTCGTCGTCCAATTTTGATTCCTCTCAACATGCCGTTGTTTCCTGCTTGTAAGATTCCATTGGATAGAATCTCCATACACAGGATAAAAAGATATGGTGATAGCGGATCACCTTGTCGCAGTTCGCATGAAGGGATAATCTTTTGTGATGGAACTCCATTGATTAGAATGTTGTACGAAATAGAGGTAACACATTCCATAACCCAATTTATCCAGCGCAGAGGAAAACCAAAATTTATGAGAACTTGGTGAAGAAAATCCCATCGCACTCTATCATAAGCCATGCTTAAATCTAATTTAATGATAGCATACGCTTGTTTTCCTTTATGCTTTCTCTTGATCCAGTGGGTGACTTCCTGGCAGATGATGGAGTTATCCGACATTAGGCGTCCTAGGACGAATGCATTTTGATTTTCCCTTGTTACTTTGTGCATTATTTGCTTCAATCGCGATGTGAGACACTTTGAAATTATCTTGTAGGACGTATTGCATAAGCTTATTGGTCTAAGATCTTTCACTGCGGAGGGTGAATGAGTCTTTGGAATGAGAGTAATGAACGTTTTGTTAATTTCCTTGAGAATTTTCCCTCCTTCAAAGAATCCCCTCACTGCTTGACACACCTCTGGTTCCATTAGATCCCAATTTTGCTGGAACACCTCAGCAGAGATCCCATCTGGCCCCGGGGATTTGTATTTAGGTAAGTCTAACACAACTCACCTGATGTCCATATCTGAGTAGGGCGCTACTAAAAAAATCGAATCATCATTGTTGATTTGTGGAAGTTGATGGAACCACTTAATTCTGGATTCGTCTTGGCCCAGCGTCATATGACCAACAAACATTTGTTTGTAGTAGGTTGCAAATGCATTATTAATCTCTGTTGGAGTTGTAACCCACCACCCATCTTCAACTTGAATGGTTCTTATTTCATTTCTTGCTTTTCTGGCTTTTACACTGGAGAAGAAACACCTAGTATGTTGATCTCCGAAATGATCCCATTTCATTTTTGCGCGTTGTCTCCAAAATTTCATGCGAACTTCAATCAACTCTTCATTTGTGGCCCGCATTTCCTTTTCTCCACAGCTACCCAAGCCTTTGTAATCGTCATTCTGCATAGCTTGCATATAATTTAGGATGTGTTCCCAGTCAATTCCATTCTCCTTTCGAAACTTGAGGCACCAAGTTTTGGTTGCTTTCAACATTAACTCCAACTTTCATTGAAGTCGAAACGCAGGGGATCCTTGGATTACAGTTTGCCATGAATCTAGACAAATGTCACGCACTTCCTTTTTATCTAGGCACCAGTTTTCAAATTTATATGGTCTCTTTCTTTTCTCTGTGGAAGGGGCAGTGTCTAGTAAGATTGGTGAGTGATCGTAGATCATAATCGGAAAATTCCACACCATAGCATTAGGCGAGTTGTGAAGGAAGTTGCCAATGCAGTAGGCCCTATCTAATTTCTCCCTAATGTTTTTATTACAAACTCTGTTATTCGTCCTTGTGAAGTTGTTGCCTTTAGCTTCTATTTCAACCAGGTCATGTTTGAGAGTCCATGTGGCAAAAAAATTTACCCCTGGAGATGAGATGTTCCTCCTTGTTTGTGTGTTGGAAAAACAACTTGGTTCATATCACCAATTAACACCGTATCTCCAGGGTAGAGATTCATGAGCATGGAGAGGTTAGAGAACAATGACCGAACTTCTTTAGAATATTTTTTTTTCCTTATTGGATTAATCTTATTGTTGCTTCTCTATTAGTCATTTATTGTCTTACATCATTGCCATTGATAAATTTTACATTTAACTTTTATATCTACTTCTAAGTATCTTATTTATGTAATTGTTTTAGATATATTAGTGTGTTGTAATATGATAACTTATAGTTGTACTAGTGGAGTGGTGGAATTGTAGGTGTAGGCGTGTAGCCACTTGACAAGCATAATAGCAGTAGTAGAAACATATGTCCAAATTTCACATTAGAAAAGGGAATCACAAAAGATTACCTTTACCTACTGTTTGTTACAGTGTTTAGCAAATTGAAACAAATTTTTAAGGGAAATTGAATCCCTTACTTTGTTACCTCTCTAAAACAAGTGGAAACAAAATACCTTTCCCCTACAAAACACTCTCTTCCTCTCTCCTCCCCTGCTATCTAACCCTTCTTTCTCTTCTAACAGCCATAAACAGCTCCAAGCAACATAAAAATCTTCCTTAATCTTCGATCTCATCACAAAATTACTTCAATCTCTAGTTTCTTCTCTAATTATGCTAAATTTTTTGTTGACTTGTTTGATTTTTACTTTAATATAGGGCTTCTTTTTCCTTACAAATTTCACATTTTTCATTGATTTTCTTCATATTATTTTGATTTTTTAATTATCATTCACATATATTTGGAATTGCGTTCTATGAAGTGTTGATCATTGAAATTGAAAATTTTGTCAAATTCTATCACAAAATCAAATAATCTGTGATATAAAGATTGCCTTTGTTTTATAAGAAATTTTTCTGAATTTTTAGGGGATTATTTTTTATATGAAATTATATCAATGTTGACACTTTGAGCTTCCGCATTATTCAATTCGTGTGGGAATTAGATTATAGAAGATAGAGAAATAGAGCAAATTGGAATAGTTGTAATTGTTTAAGTTTCCTCAACAATACCAAACAACGACTAAGGGTAACACTATATATTACCCTTTCTTCCCTTTATTTGTTTCCAATCCATTACCCTTGTTAATTTCATACCAAACACCCCCTTAAATGAGCTCATAGCTTATTGAATTGAACACAACCAAACAAAATCTACCTACAGGAAAGATGACATACCAAGTGTTCTCGACAAATTAAGGGCACGACCACTGCTCCCTGCAACATGGTGGGAAAACATTGTCTATGAAGCCAGCTCAGAAAATCTAGCTATAGTTCACAAGGTCCTACAAAGAATAGCCAGAGCCTATGAGATAAGGTATAATATATACTTTGAGGAGTGATGACTATAATCGAACTAAAAATGTAAAACAAACTAAAACAGAATCCAAATGTAGGGTATGAGCATATGGTGTACATGGAAAGTTGTTATTGTAAGTTTGACAATTTGGAGGAGTTAGTTGCTCTTAAGTGATGATAAGTGTAAGTAAGCCAGTAAGGTCACTAAAAAGACTATGTCTGTTAAATTATTCATCATTATTATGAAATTATAACACAAGAGCTTTCTTTCTCTACCCTTTATTTCCTTTTGCCACAATAAAATAATCTTCTGATCACCATTATGTAATGTCTCGACTTACCCTCTCAATGTAATGAGGATAATTTATACACAAATTAGAGCAATATGAAAGGTTTAATTTAGATTGATTAATGATGAATTACAAGATACGCATAGCTTGAGGCTATGACTCTCAAAGAATAACTTCAGGTTACCACTCTCCATGCCAAGTGTTTGCTAATTTCTAGATACCCTAGTTACAACATCTTCTATGAATATAAAACAACAATTCTAACAGCTCTTTTTATATTAAGACAATAGAGAAGAGGAAAGTAAACTAACAACATTCTCTAATTATGATAAGTGGCTCGCCTGTCTTCTTCTTGATAGTCAAAACTCTCAACTTGATTGAAGTTGATCTTTGGACTTAGTTTAATAGCATTCCATTTTGTGTACACATGATGTGGATTTTAAGTGGTACTCTCAAGTTACACTCAAAATTCACGTGAAACCCAATTAAATCTCCACTCCTGGATTAATTTAATTGAAGACTAATTAATCAAAACACTCGTGTAATTAATTAACTAGGATATAAATTTGTTGATCACTCTTGACTCACAAATTGATGAAGAAAATTCGAATAAATTGAAACTCACAACTTGCGCAATTTTTGGAAAAATATTGTATTGAAAATTCAATGTGTAAAACTTATGTAATTTACAAGGAATTAACAAGCTATTTATATGGCAACCTAAGACTAAGTTCTAACAACTTGCTAAGGCCCTAAGACTCCTAATCCACGCACAAGTTGGGCTGAAATTCAGCTTACATGACTGAACTATGATTGGCGAAAAATTCAAGAATTCCAAGAAACTTCAAGAAATGCTTCAAGATTCAATCTTTTAATCAAGAAACCTTCAAGAAACCATTCTCCATGAATTTTAGCATAATTATGATGATCAAGAGTCCACAAGAATGAAAGCAATAATGTCCAAAAAGAGAAAAACCCTATGAAGTGAAATGAGAATAAACTCAGGGACCAAACCAACTTGTTCCCTGTAACCACCATTATGATCCATCCTGTGAGTGCATTAATCTTGTATGACTCACTCCACCAGTGACAAAGCATATTAATGATTAATAACCAATAGTGTTTGCTAGGAAGCCACCACCACTACATGTCTCCACAGTGTTAGTGTTAACCATAATCATTGTCACCCAAACTTGTGATTTATCCTTATCAAACCCAATAGTATTTATACATAGGTTGATTGGCTCATCCACTATTGTTGTATCACTGGATATCTCACTTGTACTCAAATTCACATCATTCTCCCCTGGTTGAAAAGAATTTGCCCTCAAATTCACGTCATTCATCGAATAATTGAATCATCACTTGTGCATTTTTTGATTCGCAATATAAGCCATATCCAAACATTGAACAAACTGATTATGACAATCACCTTTTTAACCCTCATTGATTTTTGATCATTCTCCCCTCCTTCGAAAAAAATACGACCTCAAATTTTTTTCTTTTGTTGAGAAAAAAGAATGAATGATCACACAAATATCATCTTGATATCCCATGTCACAATTCGGTTGATGAACAAAAACTTTGAACATATGAGCACAACTTTGAATTGTATCATCTTGTGTAGCATTATTGAAATGACGACAAAGTACTCCTTGGGGATTTCCAATACCAAGAGAATTTTCAAACAAAGTTGGTGTTGAATAAATCATATCACCAAAAGAATCTTCAATAACTTTCGTTTCATGATCTAACATATCCCAAATTTGTGAAAAATCAATCAGTGTCGATTCTTGGGATGGCTTGCGGATTGCAATCTCGTCGTTGTGACCTAATTCTTCAACATCTTGCGAAACTTTATTGGCATGATCCTCGAGTTCTTCATTCACTATAACATCTTCCAATGATAACATTGATTCAAACTCATGAATATGATGGAGAACTCTAGATTTGTCCATATAAATAGTTTCGACTGTGCTTCTTGTAATTCTTTTGATAATAGTTCTAAATGTAGCTTCGATGAAATTTCCACATCGTTAACACATTGACTCCTTACATGGCAACCTCCTTGACACTTAGAGCAATCCGGTTTGTTCCCAAGGCGAAAATATGAGAGCAAGTCTTGTGCATACACTTTGTTGCTATTCCAATCCATCATCTAAAACTGTCCAACATTTTGAATGAAACACATGAAGACAAAAACCCAACCTAAACAACTTTTCTATGGCTGATTTTTTGTATATATATTCCCCTATATGTTTACTGCACTCGACCAAATTTTCATGCACAAAATCGTAGCCAAAATTTCTATGTGTAATTTGCGCTAAAAACAGTGCAATAAATACGATTTTTGACCACTTGCAAGAAAACGATTTCAAAACGACTCTTCCTCAAATATATTGACTCTGAGGTTTTACAGGTGAAAAGTAGACTAAAAAAAAACCAATTTGGAAAAAAGAATCACTTAAAAATCCATTGTAACAAAGGAGAACCAACCACTTTAATTCTGCCCTGGAAACTGGAAAAACGGACGATGTGAAAACAACAAACCAAGCATCGTGAAAAATTAAGAAATTCTTCAAAACCCTGAAATCTGATACCAAACTGATGTGGATTTTAAGTGGTACTCTCAAGTTACACTCAAAATTCACGTGAAACCTAATTAAATCTCCACTCCTGGATTAATTTAATTGAAGACTAATTAATCAATACACTCCTGTAATTAATTAACTAGGATCTAAATTTGTTTATCACTCTTCCCTCACAAATTTATGAAGAAAATTCGAACTAATTGAAACTCACAACTTGCGTAATTTTCGGAAAAATATTGTAATGAAAATTCAATGTGTAAAACTTAATTAATTTACAAGGAGTTAACAGGCTATTTATAAGGCAACCTAAGACTAAGTTCTAACAACTTGCTAAGGCCCTAAGACTCCTAATCCACGCACAAGTTGGGCTGAAATTCAGCTTACATGACTCAACTATGACTCACAAGATAAGAATGTCACATCATCATTGCAACTTGACCTTATCTTGCTAACAAACTCTAACAAACTAATCTAATCAAGAAATTATCCTAACAACTTAACTAAATAATTAATAAACAAGATGATCATCAAAACTAAAGCTAAAAATCATGAAACCTTGAAGATGCCCAAGAACCACAAAAATCGTCCAAAACTCGCCATGTTGCTTCGTCCATTTTTGCGAAAAATTCAAGAATTCCAAGAAACTTCAAGAAATGCTTCAAGATTCAATCTTTTAATCAAGAAACATTCAAGAAACCATTCTCCATGTACTATAGCATAATTATGATGATCAAGACTCCACAAGAATAAAAGCAATAATGTCCAAAATTAGAAAAACCCTATGAAGTGAAATGGGAAAAACTCATGGACCAAACCAACTTGTTCCCTGTAACCACCATTGTGATCCATCCTGTCTTGTATGACTCACTCCACCAGTGACAAAGAATATTAATGATTAATAACCAATAGTGTTGGCTAGGAAGCCACCACCACTACATGTCTCCACAGTGTTAGTGTTAACCATAATTATTGTCACCCAAACCTGTGATTTATCCTTATCAAACCCAATAGGATTTATTGATAGGTTGATTTGCTCATCCACTATTGGTGTATCACAAGATATCTCACTTGTACTCAAATTCACATCAGCAACGAAGGCGGACCGGCGAACGAAGGAGGGATGACGACGAAGAAGACGGGTCCGAATTTTTTTTTGTTCGGAAAATTTATTATTTCGAAATTTTTTATTTTTTATTTTTTTGAAATCCTAAACCACTGTATTGCAAAATAAATCTAAAAATTGTGCTTTTAAGGGGTATTTATAGGCCCCAAAGTAGGCTTTGGTGCAATTACATAAATACCCTTAAGACTTAAAATTACTTTTGTGCCCTTGTTTTAAAACAATTTAGGAAACTCTATAAATTCTATTTTTAGAAGCTTTTCAAAATTTTTAATAAAACTTAAAGTAACATGAAATATGATTTATAAACACAAAATAATTACTTTGATTGAAATTAATTTAAATTTCCTTTCTTTAATATTTTTATTGAACTTGATTAGTCAATAAAAATACAAAAAACATACGTATAAATACGAAATTAAATCCTTAAAATACGTGAAAATATGAGGTATTACATTTGTATTTATCTTATTGCACCAAAACCTATTTTGGGCCTATAAATAACCCTTAAAATCAGAACTTTTCAGAATTATTTTACACATAAAAGATTTAGGATTTCAAATAAAAAAAGAAAGGGTTAGGATTTCTGAAAAAAGGAAAAAAAAAATACTTCGTCACTCCCCTACATCCGCCCCTTCTCGCCGAAGCTGTCCCCCTCGATGTCGCCCCTGCTCACCGACAGCCACCCCCACCGGCCACCTTCTCTTCCTCCCAGTACATTCATAGTTTTCAAACTATTAAAAAAAACTTTTCTCCTCTTTTATTATTAATTCAATTATGCATAAATTTATGTTTATAATTTAGTTTAATCTTATTTTTATGATTCTAATCATGTTTTATAAAGTTATGATCATGTTTAATATTTAAATTTATAAACTTGTTCATGAAATTTTAAGTTAGGGTATATGAAATTATGAAATTTGTGGTTTTTAATGATCTAAACTTTCATATTATGGTCAAAAATTGTTGTAGTATGAGTTTTTGTCAGGATTTTATGAAGTTTAGATTTGATTTTAAGGGTTTTAAAGTTGTTTAATATTGCTGTCAAATTTTTAAAGTTATGAAAACCGAGAGTAAAAATATTATTAACATGTTTTACATCTTGAAAAATTATTTTAAAGCATCGATTAGATGGATATTGATGGTATTAGATTGTAAAAGAGTTTTATGCTTGAATTATGAAGTTTTGAATAAACAAATAAAGCTGTGAATTTTTATTAGCACGTGCTTATGCCGAATAAAAATAGTAGCATGTGACATAATTAGTTATAATTATTTTTAATGCATCAAAATATTATATGATGATCTTAGGACATCAACATAATGTTTTAGGATCAAACTATGATATTTGGAAGGGTTTTAAAAAGTTTTTAAGTAATTTTATGAAGCTGCCATTTTTGGAAAATTACCGAAAATCAAGTGCTTTGCAAAATAAAAATAAAAATAAAAATAGAGTATGGAATTGAATAGAGACCATATAGGGTACGTTTTGGAAAAGTTCCAATGTAAAAAGCTAGTTTAGAGTTGTTGTAGAAGTTACCCAACATGGTTTTAATTTAGTTTCGGTTTTCTCTATGTAGGAGAATTCGGGTTAGTTGACTTTTACAAGTTATGGCGGGTCACTACTACTATATAAGGTACGTAAGTACTAAAGGCGAATCTAAAAGTAGAATTCATGCTCTATTGTTGTTTTTGTATGCTATGCTCGTGAATATAAGTTGTTACTAGGTTAACTTGCATGAGAAGTTATGTTAGTATGAAAGTATGATTGTACTATTTTTACATCCCATATTTATAGCATTGTTAATTATGTCTTGAGTAATTGGAATTTCAAAGTTATTTCTAAAATTAGCCAATAGTTAATAAAGAAGAAAGGAAAGTTAATTAAGTTTATTAGTTACTTAATCAACAAGAAAAGTAGATAGTGAATTTTTATTCACTTGTTTAATAGAAGTTTAATGAGCAACTATTAATATAGCCACTCACAATTTAATGTGTGGTCAAAGACAAACAGTTAGCCACTCACAGTTAATGTGTGGTAAAGGAAATTTAGTTTACTTAAAGGACATACAAGATTATTTTAGAATCACTTTAAATCCAAGATAATTAATATGGTTTTGCTTGATTCTATGCATGCTTCTATGTTTTTGTTTGTGTGTCATAATATTTGTTAAGTCTGTTAATCACGTAAAGTGAAAGAAGATTTGAACCAAAACTCTTGGAACGTATATACCTTGAGTATGAACAATGGGGGGAGTCGTATGAAACAGTGATCTACGACTTCTAATTGGGGTACAACACATTGTACTCTTTTATATTTCTAACGCACTTGAATTCCGTCAATATATGTGACATAGGTAATACCTTGTTGGAGCTGCTCCCAAGTTGGTGCCCAATAGAGCGATTATATTGTTAAAGAAAGGAAACCCGTTCGATGCAAAATCCAAAGTTACAATATAATAATTAATTTGTTTGAGTTGAGTCTATGCACAGGTATGAAGAGTTGTAATTGGTGAGAAGTATGTGTGTTGTTCTTTTCTTTTATTTTAGCATTAATCATGTTTTACATAATCTCTAGTATTTATGTACTCATCTTTATTGATTGTGTGTGTTTGTGTGCATGGCTTTGTCCTTGACCTTGCCCTACGATGACCCACTTTGTTAGCGAGTAGTTTCTTGGAATAAGAGAAACCTACATGTACATGTGGGCATAGTCAATCATGCTCGGTTGGAGTGTGAGCACTTGCGTTGTAGTTTTCTCAGTTTTATGCACTGGTTAGTTATTTATTGTTGATGTTGGCTGTTGGTTTTTTGAAGTTTGAAGTTTTATTTGGTTTTGAAGGTTCGTTTAGACGGTTTCGAAGTATAATAAAAATTTGATGTGGTTTTCTTTTTGGTTTTGACTTTGGTTTGCTTTTGAGATTGTTTTGAGATTATTTTGAGTTTTAATTTGGTTTTCATTTTTTAAAGACTTCCGCTGTAGTACTTTGATAAAACCTTAACCGTTATCACGGAGGCAGTAATACTTTGGTTTTTCCTAGTTAATTAGGAGCTTCAATAATTATTACTCTTTATTATATTTATATTATATTTCCAAAAAATCTAAAGGAGGAAAGTTAGGAAATTCCAGGGTGTTACACATTAGGTCATAGCCAAAGGCAAAAATGACAACCAAGGATTCGAAGACGAGGGTAAGGACAATAGTAGGTCATAGTGTCCCCCCGCGTATAGCGGCCTTTACTTGTTCTCATGTGTAATTTTACATCAATTGAGGATGGAATTGAACTTGCTGCATATTGGGCAACAACAACAGAAGCGAGGATGCACCTGATGTTGGAAGTTTGGCATCAATTAATCAATCAGAGCCTTAATACCATAAGGAAGTTAGGCATGGACCTACAAAAAGAATAGTATGGTTCAGCGTTTTGATATTAAAATTTCTAGTATCATTTAAAATTCAAAAAAGAAGCCAAGTTTTATCATTCTTGCAAATAAGAAAGTTGCTAATTCCATCCCAATTGGTGTGTTTTGTTACTCATTTTTTCTAGTGGATTAGGACTTATGATTATAGTCTTATTAGGTTGCTCACTAACAATTTCTTACTTAGGTTGCAGTACTCAACTTCTCAATGTTATTTCACATCACAGGTTTATTATTCTATAATCTTATTTTGACGCCTAATTATTAGAATTTAGAAATTTGACATTAATTATCCTACTAGGACATAGCCTTATAAAACACACTTTTATTTGCTATATTTGTTCATCAGTAGCTTTGAATTTATTTTCTTACATTAAAAGCTATTTTAGAGGAATCACCTTGTTTATACATGTCTATAGCTTTTATGCAAGATTTGGTGGTTGTTAGAGCTCATAAACACAAGATGTTAAGGGGATAAGCTATGAGGCATACAAGCAGTTTGTTGTAATTCATTTAACCCGAGGGTTGTCCTATCGTTACTCGTACAATCTTTTTTGACGAAAATAGGTAAAGAGGAATCCTTTCTTCACTCGTACGATCTATTTGAGAAAAAACACAAAGGGATTGTATTCAAGAAATCCCCATTTTCACTTTTCCATGAAACTATCATAACATGATTCTCTATTTATCTTATATTTATCTTTTCAATTTTTGGTTTCATCGGTTTAAGTAACAATTGCGAATTTGTAATCCTTTTTAACTTTATTTTATAATTGTTTTTGTCTTTTTTAATCAGTTTATTTGGAGATGGGCTTTTGAAAGACAAAGGAAATGTGACTAGTTGATGAATGGTAACTTTGCATGCATTGTGATGTTTCATGCGTGACAGGCTAATTTCAAGTACTGGTACTTTCGATGAGCAAATGACGAATCGGGAGAGGCGGTATCATAATTTCCAAATGACGAGTAAATTAGGGAAATGGAGAGAGTCATGGCAAAGGGGGCTTCCTAAGGCTTATTTAGTTATGAAAACGAAAACACTTTGTCTTACATTAGCTTAGCTTCTACATGTTTTCTATTTAATTAATGGATACGATCCTAAGAGCTTGGAACGTGTACATGTACACTACAATTATCCATCAAGTTGAAATTAATAATAATAAACTATTGTTAGTGTTATTGTTTATTTAATTATTAATTTATTTTATTATGATCATAATANTCGAAGTATAATAAAAATTTGATGTGGTTTTCTTTTTGGTTTTGACTTTGGTTTGCTTTTGAGATTGTTTTGAGATTATTTTGAGTTTTAATTTGGTTTTCATTTTTTAAAGACTTCCGCTGTAGTACTTTGATAAAACCTTAACCGTTATCACGGAGGCAGTAATACTTTGGTTTTTCCTAGTTAATTAGGAGCTTCAATAATTATTACTCTTTATTATATTTATATTATATTTCCAAAAAATCTAAAGGAGGAAAGTTAGGAAATTCCAGGGTGTTACACATTAGGTCATAGCCAAAGGCAAAAATGACAACCAAGGATTCGAAGACGAGGGTAAGGACAATAGTAGGTCATAGTGTCCCCCCGCGTATAGCGGCCTTTACTTGTTCTCATGTGTAATTTTACATCAATTGAGGATGGAATTGAACTTGCTGCATATTGGGCAACAACAACAGAAGCGAGGATGCACCTGATGTTGGAAGTTTGGCATCAATTAATCAATCAGAGCCTTAATACCATAAGGAAGTTAGGCATGGACCTACAAAAAGAATAGTATGGTTCAGCGTTTTGATATTAAAATTTCTAGTATCATTTAAAATTCAAAAAAGAAGCCAAGTTTTATCATTCTTGCAAATAAGAAAGTTGCTAATTCCATCCCAATTGGTGTGTTTTGTTACTCATTTTTTCTAGTGGATTAGGACTTATGATTATAGTCTTATTAGGTTGCTCACTAACAATTTCTTACTTAGGTTGCAGTACTCAACTTCTCAATGTTATTTCACATCACAGGTTTATTATTCTATAATCTTATTTTGACGCCTAATTATTAGAATTTAGAAATTTGACATTAATTATCCTACTAGGACATAGCCTTATAAAACACACTTTTATTTGCTATATTTGTTCATCAGTAGCTTTGAATTTATTTTCTTACATTAAAAGCTATTTTAGAGGAATCACCTTGTTTATACATGTCTATAGCTTTTATGCAAGATTTGGTGGTTGTTAGAGCTCATAAACACAAGATGTTAAGGGGATAAGCTATGAGGCATACAAGCAGTTTGTTGTAATTCATTTAACCCGAGGGTTGTCCTATCGTTACTCGTACAATCTTTTTTGACGAAAATAGGTAAAGAGGAATCCTTTCTTCACTCGTACGATCTATTTGAGAAAAAACACAAAGGGATTGTATTCAAGAAATCCCCATTTTCACTTTTCCATGAAACTATCATAACATGATTCTCTATTTATCTTATATTTATCTTTTCAATTTTTGGTTTCATCGGTTTAAGTAACAATTGCGAATTTGTAATCCTTTTTAACTTTATTTTATAATTGTTTTTGTCTTTTTTAATCAGTTTATTTGGAGATGGGCTTTTGAAAGACAAAGGAAATGTGACTAGTTGATGAATGGTAACTTTGCATGCATTGTGATGTTTCATGCGTGACAGGCTAATTTCAAGTACTGGTACTTTCGATGAGCAAATGACGAATCGGGAGAGGCGGTATCATAATTTCCAAATGACGAGTAAATTAGGGAAATGGAGAGAGTCATGGCAAAGGGGGCTTCCTAAGGCTTATTTAGTTATGAAAACGAAAACACTTTGTCTTACATTAGCTTAGCTTCTACATGTTTTCTATTTAATTAATGGATACGATCCTAAGAGCTTGGAACGTGTACATGTACACTACAATTATCCATCAAGTTGAAATTAATAATAATAAACTATTGTTAGTGTTATTGTTTATTTAATTATTAATTTATTTTATTATGATCATAATATATTATTATTATTATTATTATTATTATTATTATTATTATTATTATTATTATTATTATTATTATTTACAATAATAATTGACATTTAGCAGTGGTCGAAATCGAAAACTGTTGCAATAGCTCCAAATACAACTAGCAAAAACGTAAAACCTTTTACAACGGTTCATCAAAGACCGTTTCTATAGACATTTTGCAACGATTAAACTATGGCCGTTGCTAAAAGTATAAAAAACCGTTGCAAAAGAGTTGTTGCTAAGCCAAATAATGCAACGGTTGTACGACCGTTGCTAAAGGTTTTAGCAATGGTTTTTTTTGCCTTTTGCAACTGTTTTTCAAGGGTTGCAAAATGTCTTTTATGTAGTAGTGTTTTTTTCTTTTTTATTGTAATAGAAAAATATTATTTTTGATTTATTATTATTTTAATTATATTAACACAAAATATTGCACTGTTTGAAATCATTACACGTGCATATATACAAAAACATAACATTCATCTATCCATTCTTAAATTGATCATCAACTGTACAATCCATCATCATTCTTACAATGCTAACCTAGCTCATATAATCATATGTGTAAGTGTTGGCATATTTCCATGTTACAAAGTCACTCCAGCCAACACAAATTCAAAATCTAAATTCTCCATCCCTTCAAAATCATCATAAAATGGCATCTACAATGACACAAGCTTCAAAAGATAACCAACATAGTCACAATTTCAATTCAATGATATACCAAAAGTGATGACTATTAATCAAATGCACATATAGTTAACAACAATATTAGCCAAGGAAAATCATTCAAGACACAAAGTGGGCATCATCACACTTTCCTTGACGTACCTTCTTGTTCTTCAATTGAATCTTGGGAGTGAGTTGCAATGTCTTTGAAGTACTACAACAAAGGTCCAAAAACAGAGACAAAAGTAAAATTAGAACACTTTTATAATAAGCTAGGTAGCATTTCATGGCACAAATAGCATCATATTTGCCTAACCTTCTACAGCTTGGTTAGACTGTAATTAAACCTTGGCTACTACTCAGAACAACGGAGAAATCATTTTGTGGACACATGAATAGTTCAAAAGCTGATTGTAAAAAGGAATTTTAGTACCCGAATTGCTCATTTACTTTACTAGCAGTGCAATCTGAGGCATTGCGTGTGTGCCCTAATCTAAATTTGAGCTAAGGGTGGGAATAACAGGGTAATCTGAGGTGAGATGAGAAGTGGATAGTTTAAGAGCTAATTGTAAAATGGAATTTTAGTAGTTGGAATTCTCCTTTACTTTACTAGTAGTGCAATGAGGCACTTTGTGTGTGCCCTCATCTAAATTTGAACTTAGGGTGGGACTAGCAGGGCAATCTAAGGTGAGATGAGAAGTTGATAGTTCATGAGCTTATTGTAAAAAGGAATTTTAGTAGCTGAATGGCTCCTTTACTAGTAGTGCAATATGAGGCGAGTCGAAATTAAGTTGAAAGGTGATAGTTTAGGAGCATTATGATGAAAAGGATTCTTAGTAGTAAAGTTGCTCATTTACATAAGGTAACATGTGTTTGATTATGGTTAGAGTATTTGCAACTTGTTATTGTATGAGGCTGTCATTTTAGTGTGAAACGAATGAGTTGTTAAGACTTTGAATTGACCATGGGAAAAATTTTGCAGTGCTCTTCTAAGTTCGAAAGTTGGAAGTGATGACATGTAGTCAACTTACAACGAATCACTCTCACACACACATACGCTCACCCACAAGTCGCGTAGTCACTCACTTACACTCACATTCATTCACATAGTAAGTAACACAGTCACATACTTACTGGCATAGTCACACCCTCACACACGCACTCGGTCAAACACTTAGTAAATTAGTAACACAATAACAGCTTCATCGATTTTGTCCCAATCATGAACCATGTAATTCATGGAATAAAAAGTATATGTACTACATAGGAAATAGTAATCGCACAATACATACATACATACATACATATATATATATTCAACAGCCAATTTTATTAGAAGGATCTCAAAATCAATTCACATACAAAAACCAGAACAATCCCAATAGGGAATGTATAAGAATATATGGAAGGGAAAATTTTCCACTAAGTATAATGACTTTGTTGTCAACAAGAGGAGAATGAAAGAGATGAACAATGCAATAACTGTGCACGACTCAGAACAATGCAACCTGAATAACTCATATTATAGCGATTCAGTTTATTTAGTGTCACTCTACAATGTTTTGGATGATGAGGATTAATAACATTGTTCAATGAAGAAAATAAAAGGTTAATTCCCCTTATCATGAACCAATGGTCGTCTGCTCGTGTAACACCCCCACATCTAGGTCACTATAACCAATGCCAAAACAACCCATCCTTTCAAAAATCAAAGGCCTCAAAGACATGGGAGTGGTACTTATTACCCTCATTCACTAAGGGAGTGAGGATAGAAACTTTAATATAACTTTTAAACCATATTAATTATAAAATATCGCAGCAGAATAAGTATCTTAAATAAGTTTATTTAAAGAAAATCCAATTTTCAAAACCAAAGTGAGAAAAAGAAAATAAGTCTAGAAATATATTCAAGATCTTTAAGAATTTCAAAGAAATCAAAACCTAATGTTCCAAAAGCATAACATTATTCATAATAATCAAGTCTTCAAACATCCTAAGACAATTATCACTCATATTGCCAATGAAACTCACTTGCAATAAACGAATAGAAAAAAAAGGCAAAGCAAAAAGAAACAAAAATCAGAAAAACTGAGTAAGCTCAACTCTACCCCGTAAAACAGGTTTAAGTTTTGAAAAGCTTTGCATATACATACACGAATCATAACTCAAACAAAGAAGAAACATGAAACAACATTGATAAAGCTTAAGCAGCATAAGGAAATACAATTCCACACGTTATCAAGATCCAAGAACAATTTCTTTTGATTATAAACAACATTCACCATTGAGAATCAACATTCTAAACATCTCATAAAATTTTGAGATTAGAATCAAAACTCATCATAAAGCATTACAATATCATTGTGACCACTTTGATTAAAATTGGGAAAGAGAGTAGGGTCAGCAGGGCAGTGCATTACCCTTTATGCTAACTTAACAATAGATTATTGACCAACAGTTTTTGACTGATCTTAAGTGTGCACACCCCCCATCGAATATGCGATTTTTCACACAGGGAGTTATGGAGTAGACGATACAGTTCAGAATATGGGACCTTTTCACCTAGGGAGTAGAACCAAAATAAAAACAATATACCACCTACAAATTTAGCCGCGTTCATCACCCTTAGGGGTAAGAGCTACCCATAAAGGCTTCTTTCCCATGAAGATTAGATACATTTTAAATTGATTATTGTGATCTCTTCTTAGTTATTCATTTTAGAAAGAATTAAAAGATTTAAACAACTATACTCAAAAGGCATGAAACATGACATGAATAAACAAGGCATGATTAAGAAACAAAAATAAAGTTTCAAAACATAACATGATTTTGAAACATGAAAACATAACACTTTAACAAAGAAACAATATTTAGAAAATTATTTCAACTTAATAAAATATGTTTTAGTTTTTTTTTCTTAAAATAATCTAAGTGAATAAAACACTTCTTAGAAGAAAGGAGAAGTAAAAGTTGAAAACATGTGATAAATTAAGTTGTAAACTAAACTTAGAAATTTAAAATTCAGTTTCTAAACAACTTAGAAATTATATTTCAATTAAACAACTTTTAAGAATTAAATTAAACTAAGTGAAATCGACTTTTAAAATCAAAGTAGCATTATAATCAAGTTCTAAAATTAATTTTAAACAAACTTTATTTCATTATAAATATATAATTTATAAACCTTGAAAATAAATAAGAAATTATAAATATTATTATAAATAACTTATAAATTAAATTTAGGTTTCGAAAATCAATTATTTATTTGATTTTAATTCTTTTTTTTATATAAAAACCAAAAATTAATTTTTATTTTATTATTTATAACTCATGAATTTAATTAGAATTAATTAAACAAAATTATATATATATATATCTTTTTTTTCACTAAAATAACAATAATAGCAAAATAAACAAAAATTTACATATATGTTTATAAATTTTCTCTCTTTCCCTTCTTTCCCTTAAAAAAATCCAAATTCTTTCCTTTCCCCTGTCTTCCCAAAAATCCAAATGCATTTAGATGTAGAGCATGTAATTTTATTTTCATAGTTTATTTCTTTTTATTTTTTATTTTTTTTTAATTTCCCCTTAATTGGTTTTTTGTAGCTCATTTAATTTATGTTTTGGCATGCATCCAATTTTGAAAAAATTCCAAAAATATTTTTGAACTTCTAAAGTTCTTTTTAGTTAGTTTTTAGGTTAGATCAGTATAATGTAAAAAGAGATTATTAGCTTAGATTTTCCTAGGAAGTTCAGTTTAGTTAAAGGTGTCACGGGATTATTTTTAGAATAACTTTAAATATAAGATAATTAGTAAAGTTTGTTTGTGTTATGCATGCTTTTATGTGATGTTATATTGGAGTCATAATATTGTTAAACCGGTTAATCACGTAAAGTGAAAGAGGATTTGCACCAAAACTCTTGGAACGTATGTGCCTTGAGTATGAATAATGGGGGGAGTCATATGGAACAGTGATCTATGACTTCTAATGGAGTACAAGAAGTTGTACTCTTTTATATTTTTAATGCGCTGGGATTCCGTCACATTATGTGACATAGGTAATACTTTCTTTGAGTTGCTCCCAAGTTGGTGCCCGATAGGGAAATTTTAAAGGAAAGTAAATCCGTTCAATGCGAAATCCATAGTTTAATTGATAATTAATTTGTTAAAGTTGAGTCTATGCGCAGGTGAAGAGTTGTCAATGGTAAGATGTATTTATGCTCGATTTACTTTTCAATTTTAATCATGCTACATACTCTTTATTAGTTATCTACTCAGCGTTGCTAACTGTTAGTTTTGTGTGCATGGCTTTGTATTAGACTTGGCCCTAAAATGACCCAGTCGTTGGCGAGTAGTTATCTAGAATAAGAGAAAGCTACAGGTAAAGGTGGGCATAAGTCATTCATGTTGGGCTGGAGTGAGAGTGCTTGCAGTGTAGTCTTCGTAGTTTCTTAATTTATTTTCTTGAGGATTTAGTTAACTATATTTTGATGTCGATTTGTTTCCGAAGTTCAATGTTCCTGGTTTTGAAGGGCCATTAATATGGTTTCGAAGTGTAATAAAGTTTTAAGTTGATTTTTGATAAAAGTGTGAATCGCAATACAGATAGTGATCACAACTTTGAAAGTTTGTATGTCAATAGCAAGGATGAAACCATGGGTGAACTGGTTGCTTATAGGAATACAAGCCATATGGGCGCATTTAGGGTTGGGATTTGCGTGTGCATGACCACACAGACTTAAAGTGGCACGCAAATCAAGGAATGCATGTTTGATTTTGGGGAACAAGATGGTTTTTGCCTATGGGTTTTTCCCACAACATTTGCTAGGGTTTTTCTCATTTTAGGCATTGAGTCTTTTTTTCCTTGTAGAGTCTTTATCATCATTTAAAACCTTAAAGATATGAGAAATGACTTCTTGAATGATTAAAAGATTGGATCTTGAAAGGTTTCTTGAAGATTTGAAGCATTTCTTGAAAATGGCGCAAATATGGAGCAAGCGTGTGGCGTGTATTTTTGCGATTTCTTGAAGCTTTGGGTTGTTGAATTTTTTGTGTGTTTTAGGTTGTAATTTGCTGATTATTTTGTTTATTAGTTTGTTAGGAAGTTTTTTAGGATAGAATCTTGTTAGTTAAAGTTAGTTAGAATTGGCTGTAAAGGTAAGAGCAAGTTGCATGATGATGTGGCAATCTTATCTTAAGTTTGTTATGGGTGGCATGTTTATCTTGTTTTTTTTTTTTTTTCACGTGTTTCTTTAGCTTATTTTGTTATGATTTTGTTGATGGTTATTCCTATAAATAGTGTCAACATTAGATTGTAAAAATCAGATTATTGAGTTTAATAAAAAGTTTGTTTTGCTTACTTTAAAACAAAATTTTCGAAATTCTTGTGAGTTGGTGAATTTGTTCCTCTATACTCCTGTGGAGATTGATTAGTGGCTTTGAGGGTGCTTAGGCTTTAATCAAATACTAATTAATCAACCTAAATTCTCGAATTTTGGTAGCTAGGCCTTTAGAATTTCTTCACTTTAGCTTATACCCCTTTGTGAGTTTTTGTATTTATACGAAAATTCACATCAACATTGGTGCTTTCGTTGAGAGATGAGTGGAAAACAACTTTCAAAACTAAATTGGGTCTCTATGATTGGTTAGTCATGCCTTTTGGACTTATCAATGCACCTAGTACTTATATGATTTATTGTAGAAGCCAATAGAAATCATCTACAGCATCTAAGACAAGTTTTTGAAAGTTTGAGGCAACAAAAACATTATGGGAAACTTGAGAAGTGTTACTTTATGGTGAGTAGCATGAATTTTCTGGGGTATGTGGTTCCGAAAGATGGAGTGTCAGTGGATCAGTCTAAGGTTGAAGCAATAAAATCATGGCCAACACCAAAGAATGTCATAGAGGTTCGTTTTTTCATGGTTTGGCATCATTCTACAGAAGGTTTGCCAAAAACTTCTCATCAATTGTTGCTCCTATGACTGAATGCATTAAGAAGGATAAGCAATTTGTATGGACCAAAGAGGCACAAAAGTCTTTTCAGAAGATAAAGGATTTGTTATGCCACGCACCTATTCTTGCATTGCTTGATTTCACAAAACCTTTTGAAGTTGAAACAGATGCGAGCAATGTGGGGATTGGCGCAGTTTTAGTGCAAGGAAAGCGACCAATTACTTATTTCAGTGAGAAATTGAATGGAGCCAGCTTTTGATAAGGAGTTTTATGCAATTGTTGGAGCTCTTGATCATTGGAATAATTATTTGAGGCGTAATCATTTCATCCTGCATTCTGATCATGTAGCACATAACCTCCCATTGAACCCTTCGAAATTTGCGAATAGATAGGTCCAAAATCTCCATCTTGCTCGTAATATTGTATAATCAACTCCAAACCAAGAAGTTTGAAATTAAGAACACCAATTAATTAAAGCATACCTCCTTGATAAAGCATCAGCAACCACATTAGATTTGCCTTCTTTGTACTTTGATTAAAAGTGAAAAGACTGCAAAAATTCAACCCACTTAGCATGTCTTGGATTGAGTTTATGTTGGACATTAATATGCCTCAGAGCCTCATGATCAGAATGCAATATAAAGTGACTTGGACGCAGATAATGACTCCAACGATCCAATACTCGAACAATAGCATAGAATTCTTTGTCGTAGGTAGAGTAATTCAACCTCGCTCCATTCAATTTCTCACTGAAATAAGCTATAGGTCGTTTACCTTGAACCAACACTGTACCACTCCCCACGACACTAGCATCTGTCTCAACTTCAAAAGGTTTCGAAAAATATGGCAAAGATAAGATAGGAGCTTGACAAAGCAATTTCTTCACCAATTCGAAGGCCCTTTGGCATCTTTAGTCCATTCAAACCTTTCTTTGTTCTTCTTAATGCACTCAGTCATAGGTGCTACTACAGAAGAGAAATTCTTCACAAATCTTCTATAGAAAGAAGGTAAACCATGAAAAGCACGCACCTCAGTCACAGATTTTGGAACTAGCCATGATTTAATGACTTCTACTTTCGAAGGATCAACTGAAACACCATCCTTAGAAACAATTTAACCTAAGAACGTCACACTTGGGACCATGAACGAGCACTTTTCGAGCTTAGCAAACAACTTCTGCTTTCTCAAATTTTCGAACACTTCTCTTAGATACTGCAGATGATCTTCCACACTAGCACTATATACCAATATATCATCCAAATAGACAACCACAAACTTTCCAATGAAAGGTTTCAAAACTTCATTCATCAATCTCATAAAAAGTACTAGGGGCGTTAGTAAGACCAAAAGGCATAACTAACCATTCATAGAGTCCTAGTTTAGTTTTGAACCCTTTTTTCCATTCATCACCCTCCTTCATTCTGATTTGGTGGTAACCACTCCTCAAATCAATCATAGTGAATACTTGTGAGCCAAACAATTCATCTAATAAATCATCTAATCGAGGAATAGGAAACCTGTATTTGATGGTGATGTTATTCATAGCTCTAGAATCAATGCACATTCTCCAAGATCCATCCTTTTTCGGAACAATCAATGTTGGTACTGCACATGGACTCATGCTTTCCTTGACATACCCTCTTGCCATCAACTCTTCAATTTGTCTTTGAATTTCTTTTGTTTCTTCTGGATTGCACCTGTAAGATGGTTTATTAGGAATTTGAGCTCCAGGAACCAAATCAATCTGATGTTCAATTCCTCTAATAGGTGGCAACCCCGGTGGCAATTCATCAAGAAATATGTCTTGAAATTCGTGTAACAAGGGGCGCAACTCACGAGGGATGCTCGTTACTTTCTCTTACACTTCCTTAGCCATCAACACATAGAACTTCTCACAATTCTTTTCCTCTTGCACCATGGCTTTATCATCAATCAACAAAACACCCTTCTTATTACTCACATCTTTTGAAAATTTTGAACTTTCTAAAGGTTTCAGCGCAACTGGTTTTCCTTGTGCCTGTTTCTAATGATGTATATGTTTGTTATCCCATCAAACTGTGTGAATCTATCATATTACCACCGTCTCCCAAGCAATATATGGCACGCATCCATAGGACACACATCATAGAGCACCTGATCCTCGAAATTTCCAATCTTGAAACTAACCAGAGCCTGTTTGTTCACCTTAACGTCACTTGTGTTACTGAGCCAATGTAACTTGTATGGTTGAGGATGTTCAATGGCAGGAATCTCCAATTTGTTGATCAATAATGTGGAGACTACATTAGTGCAACTACCTGAATCAATTATCAGATCACATAATCTTCCTAGAACATTGCACCTAGTGATGAAAATTTTATCCCTCTGATTCTCTATAGGTGGCGCAACTTTAGACTGCAAAATTCTTCGGAGGACTAAACTCTGGCCATTCACCTCAGGAGAGATTTCCTCAACCTCCTCTTCCTGAGTATCATAATTTCCGCCATCCTCTTGTTGTTCATTCTCCTCTTCTTCAAAGTTTTCATCATCTGCCCAATTTCGAGTAGTATGAACCCTTCAATGAGGACAATCCTTCGGGATATGGCCTTGACATTTGCACTTGAAACATGTGCGTTGATCAGGGGGTGGAGGCTAAGTAGCAGAGCCTTTATCCATGACATATGGAGGAGGTTTTTAAGTGGAATCGAAATTTTGTTTAAATGAAACAATGACACCTTCTTTCTTCACAAAGGGTTTCGAAAAAGTACTTGGTTTTTTCAAAAATTGCTTCTCAACCCTAGATGCAACCTTGAAAACTTCATCAAAGGTCCAGTAAGGTTGTAATTCCACCTTTTCTCTTATTCTCTCATCTAGAACAACAACATAACGAGCAACTTGATGATCCTCTTTTTCTTCTAGATCGCAGATGGTGATCAAATTGAGGAGTTCAGATGTATATTCTTCTACTGATTTTCGATCTTGCCTCAAAGTATGCATCTTTATAAAGTTGCCTTGCTCGTAATCTTGAGGAACAAAACGTCTCCTCATCTCCTTCTTTAATTTCGTCCAAGTGGATACTTTGGACTTCCCATCTTTCTTTCTTTTCCTTTGCATACCTTCAAGCCACAAGCTAGCCAAGCCCGTCAATTTCAATTCTGCAATCTTGTATGATTTTCGATCATCATACTCTTTATATTTAAAAATTTGTTCAATTCTTCTTAGCCAATCCAAGAACTTTTCAGGATCCAAACTTCCACTGAATTCAGAAATATCCAGCTTAAGATTACGATCATCATCCTTAGGCCTTTCCTTCTTTCTGCGCCTATTCATAGGTTCTTCATTACTAGAACTTGATGAGTATTGTTTCCTTGGTTTTCGTGCACTCCTTGAGCTTGCTTGCTCATCATCAGAACTAGAATCTGTCTCCTTTTTACTTACACCTTTGGACTTGCTTGGTGATTTTAGCTTTTCGGCAAAATCTTTCATAGTGGCCTCAAACATGGCTTTTGATTCCCATATATCCTTGCGCAACTCCTCCGTGGTGATCTTAGGAGTAGTTACATCATCAGCTGACATGGTTACTTTTGTTTCAACAACGAAATTGATACCAATTAGCTTGAGGATTAATGTACTTTCAACAAGAGCACCAAAAGTTGATGTGAATGTTGATAAAGAAAATCGCCACTCACAAGGATAGTACCTTAGTTTGATTTTCTCTAAAGCTAAGCACCAAGAAAATCAATCTAAGTCGAATAATTTTATGAATTGATTAAACAAATGCACCCTCAATTCCTGAAACAGGAGTCTAAAGCCTAAGCACCACCTCTTTCAAGAAGTTCGAAAATTTCCACACACTCGAAAATTTCCTCACCTTCGGTTTTCATTTGTTTTGTAGAAAACAAACAAAACTTAAACAATCAATGTTTATTGAATTCACTAATCTGAATTTTTACAAACTAATGTTGAGATTATTTATATTTATAATCATCAACAAAATCCTAACTAAAGTAAGCTAAAAACTCGCACAACATTAGGAAAATCGCCCTAACCTAGTGACTCATCGACTCACAAGATAAGAATGCTACATCATCACTGCATGTCATGCAACTTGCTAAAATATCCTAACAAACTCTATCTAATCTGAAAAATATCCTAACAAACTTATTCTTACCTTGCTAATCAAGATAATCAACAAATTACAACCAGAATTACACAAAAATTTGATCCATCCAAATCACCCCAAGATCGTCAAAATTGACGTAATCTAGGCTTCGTCCAATTTTGCGAATTTTGTGAATTTTCTTCAAAACTTGAAGAAACCTTTCAAGATTCAATCTTTTAATCAAGAAACCTTCAATTAGTCATTATCCATGTGTATAAGGCTGTAAATGATGATTGGGACACTTCAAGAATTAAAAGACTCAATGCCTAAAATGAGAAAACCCTATCAAGTGAACTGGGAAAAACTCATAGGCAAAACCATCTTATTTCCCTAATTCCACCATTCTTTCCTTTGCTTCAATGATCAAGTATTTTCGTGTGTCACCATACACACCCATGATGATGTCTTTGAAGATCCCAAAAGCCTTGAATCTCCATAAGCCATGATTTCCCCCATACTTGCATCATTCTTAGAAGCCATTATCAAACCTTCGAAGTTATTCTCTTGTTTCGTATCATTGTTGGAGTCTCAAAAATCTCCTACAAGACATGGTTGAAGATGGAAGACTCCCCATTGCGATCGGAGGAAAGTAGCTCAATATCTAAACCCATCCTCTCGCCATCTTCATGATTGAAGAAGAAAGGTTCTACTTCGCTAAAATTACTCTCATCACTTCCGTAGGATAAATTGTCCCTCGGATCGCCTTAGAAGATGAAGCTACTCCTAAAATATTTAGAGAAGGAGAAATGATCACCGATGACTTTCCTCCCTCCAAAGACCCATATGCATGTGACTGTTGGAAGAGGGTTCAAATAGAAAGAATGAAAACTGGATGGGATGAGCCCAATAATAATCTGAATTGTTATTTTTGCCTTTGTAAATGGCATTTCAATGAGCCTAAAAATGCTGAACTACCAAGTACCTTGATCGAACTCCCTATAGAACTTATGGAGGAAATTTGGGAAAAACTTGATCTCAAAAGTCTAGGCATGAGCCTAATGGTTAATAGATACTGCAATAAATACATCAATGAAATGGTACACAACCATATCACTTGGGAATAACATATCAAATACAGCTAGCTCATTAATGAAACTCTTCCCTTGGTTCCCCCTATCCCTCGATATCCTCCTGCCTATAGGATGCCGGAAGGGTTTCATCAAAAAGAATGGGAAGATTTCAAAAGACTATGCCGTGATTTTTCTAACAACAAGGCATTCTAGAAAAATATGATTTGACACACTTGACTTAGTATCTTCCAAGGGATAGCCTATTCCACAAGTAATCACCTCCCAATCCTTCTTAGAAGTTAATGGAAAATGGGACAGTGACGATGAGGACGTCTATGCCAAAAATGGGGTAGAACCTACATATCATACCCTCATTGAAGACGTTGATGACATCACCGAAGTTCTAAGGCCCTTGTCACCTCTTAAAGACAACAAAGTTCAAGTCCTTACTCGAACAAGATGCCTCAACACTACACAAATTCAAAACAACAGTCAAGCTAATCCACCACCTCCTCCAACTCAAGAGAAAAACATGGTTGTTAAGCAACTCAAAAGAACTAAGACGGTGTCAACGTATGGCAACTACTCGTCTTTTGGAAAATCATAGAGAAGCTCTACTCAAGGCCGTTTCTAACATGAACTTGTATGACGACACTACTCCCGACGGCTTGGTCAATCTTATCTTCCATGAGCAACTTAAGCCGTCCATCACCTTTTCCACTGAAGACCTTCCAGCTGAAGGAACTGGCCATAACAAAGCTCTCTACATCACCGTCATAAGTAGGCAACTCAACATACCTATGACCTTGATTAACAATGGCTTGGCTACCAATGTGTGCCCTTTGAGGACTGCTCGAAAGCTCGGGGTGTTGCAAGAAGAATTTCGTGCTAGTAATCAGTTTATTCGAGCCTATAACACCACGAAAAGGGACACTACGGGGGTGATATGGCTCAACTTACTCATAGGACTGGTCGAGAATAAGGTTATGTTCCATGTCATGGACAATAAAACTAGCTTCAACCTTCACGTAGGAAAGCCTTGGCTCCATGAACTAGGGATGGTTCCCTACACTCTTCATCAAAAGATTAAGTTGATGCTAGATGGGGTTGTGGTTACCATTGATGCGTCTCCAATGAGGATCCAAGCTACCGATCAACCCATCATCAACATCAATCATGCTGGTAATGATGAAGACTTCTGGGGATTCTCAACTACTACTATTGAAGAAGGAGAAAAATCTCCTTTTGACTATGATCCTCACTCAAGCCCCGTGTTCAATGCTCTACTTCGCAACAAAGGCTATTTTCCGGGAATAAGTATGGAATCGAGAAGGGCTCTTGCTGCCGCCTTTTTCAACCTCCATCCTAAAAATAATAGGTTCAGATTGGGATACTTTCAAACCCATGAAGATTATAAGGAGCTCCAAAAGCGGGAAATGGCTAAAAAGATGGGGACATTGAGATCCGCCCCTACTCTCTCGCCTTAAACGGGAAATTCATTAAAGGAGAGAACTTCCCCTATTTTTAACATCCTAAACCTTTATATGGTGCTAATGGAACGAGATATATGGGATTGGAAATCCTCTCTGATTGTCACTTCATGGAAAATTATACCACTCCAATCACAAAAATAAAATCTGAATTAGATGACCTTAACACAAAAGGACTTGGATTGCTCTTCAGGTTAGAACGTGCTCCACCAACTGAACCAGAGGTGCTCATGGCTATGAATACTGAAGCTTTTTATAAAACTGAGCTTATCACCCCTAGAAATCAAGTGGTTAGAGTATGGCGCAAGACCGTGATAATTACTATGGCATAAGGGAGGATCATGGACTTAACCGTAGGAGAGGGGCCAATGTTTGGTCAGTCTGAAACTGAGTATGACTCTGAGTATGAGTCTAGCACTATTAAGATGTGTTGTCCTAAGAACTCTAAAATTAATAATAATCTTGTCAAGGAGTTTTTCCCTCCTTTAGATTTTGCCACTAAGGCTAACTTTGATATAATGCTCAAAGAATTCAATAATATGTCTTCATTTGCTTATTCCTCATCTTCATCTCCTTGCTTCCTCTCCCCTTCATATGAGTTATTTGTTTCACAAATTGAACATCAAAATGATAACTAAATAATAAAGGTTGTAGAGGAACATGAAAATAGAACTCCAATAATTTAGGAAACTGAAAAGATCAATATTTTTGACAACTACACTCCTAGAGAATTGCATATTGGTCTTATACATAGTCCTCATGAAAGAGCAAAACTCATCGCGACACTCACAGAATTCAAAGATGTATTCGAATGGTCCTATGAAGATAATCGAGATCGATCCATAGATAGCTAAGCACACAATCCCTCCGAACTCGGCGGCCAGTAATACCCCATATTTTCAGGTATTTTATGGAGTTAATTTCGTATTTTATACGTATGTTTTAGTATTTTTATTGAAAAATTAAGTTCAATAAAAATATTAAAGAAAGGAAATTTAAATTAATTTTAATCATAGTAATTATTTTATGTTTATAAATAATAGCCATCTTATTTTAATTTATATTAAATATTTTGAAAAGTTTCTAAAAATAGAATTTTTAGAATTTCGTAAATTATTTTAAAACAAGGGCACAAAAGTAACTTGAAACATTAAGGGTATTTAGGTAATTGCACCAAAACCTACTTTGGGCCTATAAATACCCGTTAAATGAGAAATTTTCGGACTTAACTTGCAATCTAGTGAATTAGGATTTCAAAAAAAAAAAAAAAGAGAGAGAGAGAGAGAGAGAAAAAGAGGTGCTCGAAAAATCTGAGGAAGAAAAAAAAATTCGTTGCTTGTTTCGTCGCTTCTCCCCTTCGTCACCCCTTCCCTTTCGCCGTCACCTTGTGGGCGCGCCGCCTGGACCACCGCCGACCACCACCTCTCCTCCTCCCCTTGTTTGGTAATTTTTGAAACTTTATAAAAAAATAAACTTTTGCTTCCTCTTTTCTTTTTAATTCACTTTTACAAAATTCATGTTTATAATTATGTTTCATCACGTTTTTATGATTGTAATTATGTTTTATAAAGATATGATCAGGTTTAAAGTAGAATTGATGATGTTGGTCAAGAAATTTTAAATTAGGTTTTATGAAATTATGGAATTAATGACTTTATGGTTTTTAATGATCTACACTATTATATTATGATCAAGAATTGCTGTAGTATGAATTTGTGATGATTTTATGAAGTTTAGATTTGTTTTTAAGTGTTTTAAAGTTGTTTAATATTGATGTCAAACTATTATAATCATGGAACATGGAGTAAAGATATTATGAACATGTTTTAATTCATGAAAATTATTTTAAAGCATAGATTAGATGTATAATGAAAATAATAGATTGTGAAAGATTTTTATGCTTGATTTATGATGTTTTAATGAGTTTTTAATACATTAATAAAGTTGTGAGTTTTTATTAACACTTGTTTATGTTTAATAAAAATACTAACACGTAAAATAAGTAGTCATTATTATTTTTAATGCTTCTTTTTATTGCATGATGATCTTAGGACATCACTATAATGTTTTATGATCAAAATATGATATTTAGAAGAGTTTTAAAGTCTTTTTAAGAAATTTTATAAAGCTGCCATTTTTAAAAAATTACAGAAAATCAAGTGTTTGGTGAAAGAAAAATTAAACTAAAGTATGGAATTGAATATTGACCATATAGGGAACATTTTGGACAAGTTTCCAACATAAAAAGTTAGTTTAGAGTTGTTGTAGAAGTTACAAGGTTTTAATTTAGTATTGATTTTTTCTATGTAGAAGAATTCAAGCAAGTTGACTTTTAGGAGTTGTGGCGAATCACCATTACTTGCATGAGATGTATGCTAGTATAAATGTATGATTTTCACCAAACATATTTCAAAGATTGAGAAGAATACGAAAGATAATGTTTTATTCGAGGAACTTTCAAGAACTTGATACTCCATCAAATTTGATGTGAGTTGTCGTAAGAAGAAAAACTCACAAGGATATAAAACTAAATTTTTGAATTTCAAGCCGCCTAGCCACCAAAACTCACGAATTTAGGTTGATAAATTAGTTTTTGATTAAATCTCTAAGCACCCTCGAAGCCACTAAACAATCTCCATACAAGAGAATAAAGGAAATAATCCACCATATCACAAGAATTTCGAACTTTTGTTTTTCAAGTAAACAAAAGAAAACTTTTTATTATTCACCGTAATCTGATTTGTTACAATGTTTATGAGACTATTTATGGATATATTCATAAACTAAATCCTAACAAACTATGAACACACTAGAGAAAGCCCAAAAATTAGGCCCCCCTTACAAAATACACGTCCAAAATAAATCTACTCAAAAGTTGATCCACTTGCACAACAACTTGCCAATTTGATCGCAACTTGCATTTATTCTAACTAACTAGATTTTATTCTAAAAACTAAAAAATTAACAAACAAAATTAGGAAAATAAAAATCACACAACAGAATACCTAACATGTCCTAAAATAAATCCTCACTATACTCTGACTCAAGATAAAAGAAATCTAACTAAAAACGAATTTCATGTTTGACAGCAGATCAGAAAATTGCATAAAACATTATCTTTCGTATTTCTCTGAATTTTTGAAATATGTTTTCCTGAAAGTAGATTTACTAAGCTTTTTAACGCATATTCACAAACTTCTAACACAAAGCAAACTATAAATGAAAATTCTTCAAATTCAGACATGCCACACTGCTCCGAAACTGAAATTCTATCTTTAGAAGCTCCAAGATATGTCCTTGAATGAATAATATAATCAAGGAACTTTCAAGAACGTGATCCTCCATAATTGTAGACCAAGTATAACTAAAACATGGGAAACATAAACACTTAAACGCATTTAAAAGCCTGAAATGAGAAAAACCCTAGCAAGTACAATGGGAAATAACCCATAGGCAAAACCACCAAGAACCCGGATGTGAATGGTAGCCTTGTATTCACATCATCCATACATGTATTGCTATTCGCACTTGTATCATCCTCCCCTTTGCCCCAAGTTTTAGCATCCATGCAAACATCCATATTCGACGAATGAGTGAACCATGTTTGATGCAAAAACTAAAGTCACCTTGTAAGCACATCATTAGAAACAACCATAACACGTTATCATCAACTGAAAGTTTGTTTAACTGCAACGAAATCCTTTAGTCTCGTTTATGATTCTTCAAAGTAGCACGAAAATCAATAAGAAATTCATCTTTCAAAATCCCTTGAAAACCAAGAACAGAATCATGTTTTAGGCTTGCAGACTCAAAAGGTTATACACGAAGATAAATCATTTAAAGATCCAATCTTGTAGGTTTTTTATCGACCATGTCTTCAACTAGATTTACAATGAATTGTTCTTCAACCATAAGTTCTTTCATTGGATCAAAAATTATATCACTATCAATCATTAATTCATCATTGGTCACATCCTCCAAGTATTCAATCCTTTCCTTATTAATTGTGATCAACAACAATTGATTATCTATGTCGGTTAGTGTGTTGTTACGTTCTTTTACATCTATCATTATTTTCGTTTCATGATCTAGCATATCACAAAGTTGTGAAAAATCAATCGATTTTTATTGTTATGATGCCTTCTTCACTATAATTTCGTCGTTGTGCCTTAAAACCTTACATTCTTCAACGCCTTGCAAAACTTTATTAGCATGAACCTTAATTTCCTTAGTCACTATAACATCTTCAATTGATAACATTAAGACAAACTCATGAATATGATGTCGAACTCTAGCTTTGTCCATGATAGAAGGTTTCAGCTCCTCTTCTCGCAACTCTTCCAATAATAGTTCAAAATATAGCTCCTAAGAAATTTCTACATCGCTAAGACATTGACTCCATACATGGCTAATCCTTGACACATAGACCAATCTGGTTTGTTTCCAAGGAGAAAACATGAGAGCATGTCCTGAGCAGACACTGCATTGTTATGCTTATCCATCATCTAAAATCGTATAGAATTTAGGATGAAAGTACGAAGATCAAACCCCTCTTGAACAACTCGTATAAGGCTGAATTTTTGTGGACATGTTACTCAATATGTTATTAACTTTCGATCAGATAACAAACCATCTGCAAAAGTTCTGAACTTTTCTATAAATAAATTATACAGAGAAACAACCAGTTAGAAAAAAATAATCATTAAAAAAACCTATAGTAACGAAGGAGATATTGCAACTTCAATCTGACCCTCGAAACTCAGTTTTCTCACCCGATTTTCCGATTTTGCTTACTTCCCTTTTTTGATCAATTTTTACACCAAAACATGCACGAATCTTCAATGAACATCTGAAAACAATAACAGATCTTTAGGTTTAAGCTCCCCTCTCAACAAGAACACCAAATTTGATGTGAATTTTCGTAAGAACAAAAACTCACGAGGATATAAAACTAAATTATTGAATTTCTAAAAGCCTAGCCACCAAAACTCACGAATGTAGGTTGATAGATTAGTCTTTGATTAAAGATATAGGTACCCTAGAAGCCACTAATAAATTTCCACACAAGATTATAAAGGAAATAATCCACCAACTCACTAGAATTTTGAATTTTTGATTTTCAAGTAAACAAAATAAAACTTTTTATTATTCACCATAATGTGATTTGTTACAATGTTAATTGAGACTATTTATAGATATAGTCATCAAATAAATCCTAAAAAAAACTCTAAACACAGTAGACAAAGCCCAAAAAATAGGTCCCCCTTACAAAAGACACGTCCAAAATAAATCTACTCACAAGTCGATCCACTTGCACAACAACTTGCAATAATTGATCTTGCAAGTTGCATTTATTCAAACTACTAAGATTAATTTTAATCTAACAACTTGCCTAACAAATTAAAAAAAATTAGGGAAATAAAAAGTACCAAACAAAACATTAAACACGTCCTGAAACAAATCTTAACTATACTTGGATTCCAGATAAAAGAAATCTAACTAAAAACTGATTTCAAGTTTGACAACCGAGTAGAAAAATGAATAAAACATTATATTCCGTATTTCTCAGAATTCTTGAAATATGTTTCCGCGCAAGTAGATTTATTAAGCTTTCCGAAGTATATTGACAAGCCTTCTAACACAAAGCGAACTATAAATGAACAATCTTCAAAGTCAAACAATTTGCACTGCTGCCAAACTGAAATCCTGTCTTTAAAAGCTCCAAGAAATGTCCTAGGTTGAATCTTGTAATCAACAAACTTTCAAGAACATGATCCTCCATCATTGTAGACAAAGTATAATTTAAATATGAGAAACAAAAACACTTAAAAGCATTGAAAAGCCTTAACTGAGACAAATCCAAGCATGTACAGTGGGAAACAACCCATAGGCAAAACCACCAAGAACCCGGATGTGAATGGTAGCCTTGTATTCACATCATCCATACATGTATTACAATTCACACTTGTTTCATTCTCCCCTTCATCAAAAGAAGCTTACCCCAAGTTTTAGCATCCACGCAACCATCGATATTTGACGAATGAGTGATCCATGTTTGATGCAAAATCTAAAGTCACCTAGTAAGCACATCATTAGAAACAACCATAACGCGTTATCATCAACTGAAAGTTTGTTTAATTGCAAAGAAATACTTGAGACTCGTATATGATTCTTCAAAGTATCACGGAAATCTATAAGTAATTCATGTTTTAAAATCCCTTGAAAATCAGGAACAAAATCATGTTTTAGGCTTGCATACTCAAAAGGTTGGACACAAACATAAATCATTGAAAGATGCAATCTTGTAGTTTTTGTATCAACCATCTCATCAACATGATTTACAATCAAGTGATCTTCAACCATAATATCATTCAATGCATCAAAAATTATATCACTATCAATCATTGGTAAGATCCTCGAGGATTAAATCCTTTCGTCATTGATGGTGATCAACAATAATTGATCATCTACGTCATTTATTGTGTTGTTACACTCTTCAACGTCAATCATTATTTTCATTTCATGATCTAGCATATCACAAAGTTGTGAAAAAACAATCGATTTTGATTGTTGTGATGGCTTGTTTACTACAATCTCGTCGTTGTGCCCTAAATCCTTACATACTTCAACGTCTTGCAAAACTTTATTAGCATGAACCTCAATTTCCTTAATTACTATAACATCTTCCATATATAACATTAAGTGAAACTCATGAATATGATGTAGAACTGTAGGTTTGTCCATGATAGAAGGTTTCAGCTGCACTTCTTGCAACTCTTCCAATAATAGTTCTAAATATAGCTCCTAAGAAATTTCTTCATCGTTATGACATTGACTCCTTACATGGCAAAATCCTTGACAATTAGAGCAATCTGGTTTGTTCCCAAGGAGAAAGCATGAGAGCAAGTCGTCAGCAGACACTACATTGTTATGGCAATCCATCATCTAAAATTGTGTAGAATTTAAGATGAAAGTACGAAGACCAAAACCCCTCCTAAACAACTCGTATAAGCCTAATTTGTTGTGGACATGTTACTCAATATGTTATTAACACTCGACCAAATTTCATGCATAGATTCCAAGCAAATTGATGACCGTTAAATTTTTACACAATCTACACAAAACTATTTTGATTTGGACCACTTCACAATCAATCACTTCGATCCGATAGCAAACAATCTAGAAAAGTTCTAAACTTTTCTATAAAGAAAGTAGACAACATAACAATCGGTTTTTAAAAAAACAATCGTTGAAAAACCTTTTGTAACGAAGGTGATATTGCAACTTCAATCTAACCCTCGAAATTGACTTTTCTCGTCCGATTTTTTTATTTTGCTTACTTCCCATTTTCGATCACATTTTACAACAAAAATTTCACGAATATTCAATGAACAACTGAAAACAATAACAAGTCTTGAGGTTTAACGACCCCACTAAACGAGAGCACCAAATTTGATGTGAATGTTCGTAAGAACAAAAACTCACAAGGATATAAAACTAAATTCTTAAATTTTTAAAAGCCTAGCCACAAAAACTCACGAATTTGGGTTGATCAATTAATCTCTGATTACAGCTCTAGGCAGCCTCGAAGCCACTAATCAATTACCTAACAAGAGTATAAAGGAAATAATCCACCAACACTCAAGAATTTCGAATTTTTGTTTTTCAAGTAAACAAAAGAAAACTTTTTATTATTCACCATAATCTGATTTGTTACAATGTTTATTAAGACTATTTATTGATATAGTCATCAACTAAATACTAACAAACTCTAAACACACTAGAGAAAGCACAAAAATTCGGCCTCCCTTACAAAACACACGTCCAAAATAAATCTACTCACAAGCTAATCCACTTGCACAACATCTTCCACAATTTGATCTTGCAACTTGCATTAATTCTAACTAACTAGATTTTACTCTAACAACTTGCCTAACAAATTAACAAACAAATTAGGAAAATGAAAATCACAAAACAAAACCCTAAACATGTCCTAATACAAATCCTAACTATACTTGGACTCCAAATAAAAGAATTCTAACTAAAAATTGATTTCTTGTTTGATAGCCGAGCAGAAAAATAAATAAAACATTATCTTTCGAACTTCTGTGAATTTTTGAAATAAGTTTCCCATAAAGCAGATTTACTAAACTTTCCAATGTATATTAACAAGTCGTCTAACACAAAGCCAACTGTATATGAAAAATCTCCAAAGTCAAAGTTTTAGCATCCATGCAACCATCCATATTCCATGAATGCGTGATCCATATTTGATGCCAAATCTAAAGTCACCTAATAAGCACATCATCCACATAACATGTTAACATCAACTGAGAGTTTAACTGCAACAAACAAAACAAAGGTTAGTTTTACCTGTACCCGTTCCATCTCCTTAGGAAGCGCCTCGTTCCATTGTACTGAAATTCCCTTGAATGCTCCTCGATTCTTAGTATTTTGTTGATGAATTTTTTCCTTCCAATGACTTGATCTTATAGAAAATGTATTATAGTGTGTGTGCTTAACTTCCTTTAGATGCGCCTCGATCCTTAGGAAGCTCTCTTCAGGTGTCTCTATCGTATAGGAAAGGTAATAATGATGTATTTATGATTTCCTTCTGGTGTCATCAGCATAACCGTACTGGAAATTCATGATGATGTGTTTAATCCCTTTAAGTGTCTTTAGCTTAACCGTATAGGGAAGTTTATGAAGATTTGTTTACCCCCTTAAGACACTTAGGTCGTATAGGAAGCTATGATGTCAAAACCGTCTGACAGTGTGTATTGAGAAAGATGATGCAATAATTATCTGACAATGTAGGCTTGACTTGGACCAAGGTTTACTTTCCAGAGGCTTTTTCAAGAAGATGATCTAGTTTGATTTTTCAGGGGCCTTTTGAAGAAGGTGAATATCGCCTAGTAATGTATACGATGATTAAAGTGATTTCCTTCGAATTTAGACACGCTTTGTTCGTAGGGAAGTGTGATATGATCACTTGTTTGACGTCTTCTCCACTTTAGAAACATTTCGGTCGTAGGGAAATGTGGTGATGAAAATGAAAGTTGTGTTAAAAGATGATTAATTATCGTCTGGCGATGTACGTTAGTGTATTTGGTTTCCACTTTAGACACGCTATGGTCATAGGGAAATATTAATGATGATGAAACTTGAGTTTGTTTGATTTATTATCTTTGTCTTGTTGGTGCATTTGGTTTGATAATGTGTTTTGGCAGCTTTTTGGAGCAAGGAGTTTTGCGGAGTTGATGTGTTTGTAAAGGTCTCTTTTTGTGGAGCTCAGTGGGATTAGTCCTATGTGGACCTGGTGCTTTGGGGGCCGACGTGCTCTTTTTTCGGACATCGAATGTCGTTTAGCTTGATTACATAGTGTGAGTATGCTTGGCTTAGGGAGTGCGTCTAGAAGCTCAAACCCAAGTAGAGAAATCGCCACTGTCCTCCTTTCGGGAGCTGACCGAACCCCATTAGGTCATAGCCCAAGGGTAAAAATGACAGCCAAGGATAAGAAGGTTTCATATCTCTGGATTCGGGGACGACGATAAGGATAACAGTAGGCCACAGTGTCCCCCCACATATAGCGACCTCTACTTGTTGTCATGTGCAATTTGATATTCATAATATTGAATTATAACAAACATATTTCCGATTTTGACCTACAAACACAAAGAAGTAAGGCTAGGCGGGTTTTTTGTTATTGCACACTTAATTCCCGATTTAAACATGCTTGGGGATCGCTTCAGGATTAAGTTGATTTTAATCTTTATTTATTTGGATCATGGTCTTAGGTATTTTCAGCTAAACATGATTTCTAGCTGAGTTATAGCATTAAAAATATAACATGGAATCACATAAATCCTAAAACATGTCTCTACCTAAAGTTGATTTTAATTAAAATTCGAGTAATAAGTTAGTCAATATTGCATGAACTTGATTAAAAACTTCTCAATTATCTAATAGAGCATTAAAATCACATAATCATGAAAACTAACTCATTTGAAGAACTCAAGATGTTGATTTCGATGTTGTTGGCCTCATTTGAAGTACCTTTCGTGTAATCTTCAACAACTTCTTTACTAGAATGCTTGGAGAACTTTAATTAATTAATTAATTAATTAATTAATAATAATGATGATGATGATGATAATAATAATAATAATAATAATAATAATAATAATAATAATAATAACAATAATAATAGTAACATATTTAAAGTTTTGTGAAAGAAAGAAGCAAAAAAGGCACGATTCTTGAGGCAAGGCACGAAAACCGAGCGAGGGAGAGAGATTTTTAAAGAGAGAGAGATGAGAAGTACAGAGAGTGTGTGTGTGAGTTGAGGATGAGAATTAATGATTGAATAAGTGTTGAATGAAGGTCGAAGGAGGGGGATACTTATAGGGTCAGAAGTGACGTCATCGTGTGCCAGAACGCCGGGGGAGCGCCATAGCGCTAAAGGGTCACCGCTAGAGCGCAAGTGCCTTGGGCGCTGACTGGGCGCCTAAGCGCACGTCCTACGTCGTGGCGCTCGAGCTCTGATTTTCTTGATTTTCACGCAGTGAATCTCCAAAGTTTCCTTATTTCGTATATTCATTACCATAAATTGAAATATTACGAAATATTAAGAAATAAGACGAAATTCACTTCCATAAACTAGTTTATTCACTTTCATAACCCAGAGTTTCCATATACCAAACTAATCGTTCTAGAAGGTTCGTCGAATCTGGTCAGATTCATACGCTTAAGTCATTTTTTTATTTTTCGAAAATGAAATTAAAAAGTGAACTATGAAATAAAATGAAAATAAATGAAATGAAAATCAAAACCAAAATGAAAAAATGAAGTATAAAAATTAATATAAAAGTGAAATGTGAAATGTAAGAAAATTAAGTTAAGCATACTTCGACCATCTTAACTCATCATCGGTTATAATGTTTTTTTAGTTTTCCAAAAGTTTGGGGGCCGTTGCATCCCTAACCCCCTAACCAGGGCGTTTCAACCCCGGACCCTGACTCGCTAACCATGTAGTGGGACCCCCGTATAGATTTTGGAGTGAGGACCAAATAGGTGAACGACTGACTCCGACATAAAATTAGGCGCTTTTCAAGCAATCAATCTTTAGACGTTCGACTTGTAGCGACGTGTTACACTTAGCGTTAATCATCGGCCCTTAGGTGGGACCAAATATTGGTGTTTATAGTTTGCCCCCACTTTGAGTGAGTTTGTAGAGACAATCAATCTCGTAAAACGAAAGTCTAAGTACTCGGTACCTGCAAAAAACAGGTTCGTTAGTCTCGCCTGCACCTGTGCAATCTCCTTAGGAAGCGCCTTGTTCCATTGGAGCGAAGTTCCATGGAATGCTCCTCAATTCTTGGGAAGGTTACTTTTATCAATATGAATTATCAAACAATAATATTAGCGTAGACGAGTATTTTTAATGCAAAGCTTATCATCCACCATGGTTTATCTTATTTTATTACATATATATATAGTGTTTCGTGAATTTGTCTATACAATATATATGTATTAAGTAAATTTGTCATTGTTGATTACTTGACTCATTTATCAGTAAATTCGTGGCATATATACATTTATTACAATATATAATAGTTCCTAATTTGCAATATTATTTTGATCTAGTAAATTATGTCAAACCTAGCAAAACTGGAATTTGCGGCCCTTGATATTACTGGAAAGAATTATTTATCTTGGGTATTGGATGCTGAAATTCATCTAGATGCAAAAGGTCTTGGAAAAACTATCAAAGCAGGAAATCAAGAAAACAGTCAAGACAAAGCTAAAGCTATTATATTCCTTCGCCATCACCTTCATGAGGCCCTTAAGACTGAATATTTAACTGTGAAAGACCCAATGGTGCTTTGGAATAATTTAAAGGAAAGGTACGACCACCAGAAAAATGTTATCCTCCCTCAAGCTCGTTATGAATGGCTTAATTTAAGATTACAAGATTTTAAATCAGTAAGTGAGTATAACTCAGCCATGTTTAGAATCACTTCTAAACTGAAATTATGTGGAGAAAAAATAACTGATGAGGATATGTTGGAAAAGACATATACCACTTTTCACAAGGATAATCTCTTATTGAGTAAACAATATCGTGAAAAGGGCTTTAAAAAATATTCTGAATTGATATCTTGTCTTCTAGTGGCTGAACAAAATGATGAGCTTTTATTGAAAATTCATGAATCACGGCCAACTGGCTCTACTGCATTCCCTGAAGTGAATGCTGCATCCCACAATGGGATACGAATTAACAATAGAGGCCCTGCCAGCAGCAGTGGTCGAGGTCGTGGTGGAAGTCATGGCCGCAGAAGAGGTCGTGGATATTATAGAGGTAGAGGTGGTCATTTCAAAAACTCATATTCTCACCGGAAGTGGGATAATGAGGATGGTAGTAAAAAGCATGAGAAGGCTAAAAGTGAGACTATGTGCTACCGTTGTGGAGGAAAGGGCCACTGGTCTCGTATATGTCGTACACCAAAGCATCTTGTTGACCTTTATCAGCAGTCTCTGAAAAAGAAAGGAAAGAAAGTGGAGACTAACTTGGTATACGAAGATGGCGAAGGTGATTTTGATAATGGTGATACAACTCACCTGGAGGTTGCAGATTTCTTCACCACCCCTGAAGGGAATAATTAAGTCAATAATAATTATGTCTATTAGCAAATAAAGATTTAGTAGTTTACATTCATAATTTAGTTAGAATAATTTATGTTATTTACTTTGGCTTTGTTATTTTATGCATGAACTTGATAGTTCAATAGTTTGTTTTGTGCTTTAAGACTTTGTTACTTTAATCTTATTTTAGTTACTTTGAATATTTGGATATTTTAGGATATGTTATTTACTTTCTATTATTTTATTTGAAGAACATGAATGCTCTCCAAGCTCAATTAACAATAAATGGTGAAGAAATATGTCTAGCTGATAGTGCAACTACTCATACAATACTTAAAAATAAGAGATATTTTTCTCAATTGATGATGAATAATATAAGTGTGAATACTATATCCGGTAGTGCAAACATTATTGAAGGCTCCGGAAGAGCAACTATATTGATGCCTATGGGAACAAAATTCGAAATTGTTGATGCTTTGTACTCCCCTAAGTCTCAAAGAAATTTATTGAGTTTTAAAGATATCCGTCAAAACGGATACCATATTGAGACAATAAGTGAAGGAAATAATGAATTCCTTCAAATTACGAGTATAACCCAAGGCACTAAGCAGGTTTTGGAGAGATTATCTGCACTCTCCACTGGCTTGTACTACACAAAGATTAATGTTATTGAGACATATGCTATTGTAAACCAGAAGTTTACAGATAGCTTTATAGTTTGGCATGACCGGTTAGGCCATCCCGGTTCATCAATGATGCGAAAAATAATTGAAAATTCACATGGACATTCTTTGAAGAGCCAGCAGATTCTTCAAAATGATTATTCTTGTGCTGCTTGCTCCCAAGGTAAGTTGATCATTCGGCCATCACCAGCGAAAATAAATTATGAATCTATTTCTTTCCTTGAACGTATACAAGGAGACATATGTGGACCAATACATCCACCATGTGGACCATTTAGATATTTTATGGTTTTAATCGATGCATCGACTAGATGGTCACATGTGTCCTTACTATCAACCCGCAACCTGGCGTTTGCGAGGTTACTTGCTCAATTGATAAGATTACGAGCACAATTTCCAGATTTTCCTATTAAGAATATACGTCTGGATAATGCTGGTGAATTTACTTCAAAGGATTTTAATGATTATTGTATGGCTATTCGAACAAATGTTGAACATCCTGTAGCACATGTTCATACACAAAATGGTCTTGCAGAATCACTAATTAAACGTCTTCAGTTGATTGCTAGACCATTACTTATGAAGTCGGATCTACCGATTTCTACTTGGGGACATGCTATTTTACATGCTGCAGCACTAATTCGCATCAGGCCAACCAGTAAACATAAGTTCTCCCCATCATAATTGGTTTGTCGTCAGGAACCAGATATTTCCCATTTAAGAATTTTCGGATGTGCTGTGTATGTTCCAATTGCTCCACCACAACGCTCTAAGATGGGTCCTCAAAGGAGGCTGGGCATATATGTCGGGTTTGAATCCCCATCAATAATTAGATACCTAGAGCCATTAACAGGTGATCTATTTACTGCTCGTTTTGCAGATTGTCACTTTAACGAGTTAGTTTTCCCAGCATTAGGGGGAGAGAACAAGCAGCTGGAAAATGAAATTAGTTGGAATGAATCATCATTAAACCACCTTGATCCTCGCACTAAACAATGTGAATTGGAAGTCCAAAAGATAATTAATTTACAAAGCTTAGCAAATCAATTGCCAGACGCATTTACTGACCTAAATAGAGTAACTAAGTCACATATACCAGCTGTAAATGCTCCTATCAAGATTGATGTCCCTGAAGGACAATCTCATGAGTCTAAGGCACGCCTGAAGCGTGGTAGACCAGTAGGTTCCAAAGATAAGAATCCTCGGAAAAGAAAAGGAGCAATGATAAGTAATGGCCAGATTGAGGAAGCAATAAATGAAGGATCTCCAGAAGAGACCATAGACATGACAAATGATAGTGTTCTAGAAGAACCTCAGGTACCTGAAAATGAAGAGATCTCAACAGATTATGTCATGTCTAGAATAACTTGGAACCGAAATGAAATCGACGTCGATGATGTGTTTGCATATAATGTAGCACTTGATGTTATGAATGAAAAAGAGGATCATGAGCCTAAGTCCATTGAAGAATGTAGGAAAAGAGATGATTGGCCAAAATGGAAAGAAGCAATTGATGCAGAATTGAAATCACTTGCAAAGAGAGAAGTATTTGGGCCAGTAGTTCGTATACCCGAAGGTGTAAAACCAGTGGGATATAAATGGGTCTTTGTGCGGAAAAGAAATGAAAAGGGTGAAATTGTGAGACACAAAGCACGTTTAGTTGCACAAGGATTCTCACAAAGACCTGGTATTGATTTTGAGGAGACATATTCTCCTGTGGTGGATGCAACTACTTTCAGATCCTTAATTAGTCTGGCAGTAAGACATGGACTTGATTTACGACTAATGGATGTTGTAACAGCTTACTTATACGGCCCACTTGATAGTGATATATACATGAAACTCCCGGAAGGTTTCAAGTTGCCTGAAGCAACTGGTTCGCGTTCTCGAGAACAACATTGTATTAAGTTAAATAGATCCCTTTATGGATTGAAACAATCAGGGCGTATGTGGTACAATCGCCTTAGTGAATATTTGTTGAAAGAAGATTATAGAAATGACCCTATTAGCCCTTGTATTTTCATAAAGAAATTCGGGTCAGGTTTTGTGATTATTGCTGTCTATGTTGATGATTTGAATATCATTGGAACTCCAGAAGAGATTCCAATAACAGTGGAATACTTGAAAAAAGAGTTTGAAATGAAAGATCTTGGTAAGACAAAATTTTGTTTAGGGCTACAAATTGAGCACCTAAAAGAAGGAATCCTTGTGCATCAAACTACATACACAGAGAAGGTGCTCAGAAGATTTTATATGGATAAAGCACATCCGTTAACTAGCCCAATGGTTGTAAGATCACTAGATGTTGATAAAGATCCTTTTCGCCCTCGGGAAAATGATGAAGAGATTCTTGGTCCTGAAGTACCATATCTAAGTGCAATAGGAGCATTGATGTACCTTGCTAGTCATACAAGACCCGACATATCATTCTCTATCAATCTATTAGCAAGGTTTAGCTCATGTCCTACCCGAAGGCATTGGAATGGGGTTAAGCATATATTTCGCTATCTACAAGGTACGAAAGATAAAGGTTTGTTCTTTTCTAACACCTCCAAAGAAGAATTAGTTGGTTTTGCAGATGCAGGGTATTTATCAGATCCTCATGTTGCTCGATCACAAACTAGATATGTATTTACATATGGTGGTACCGCAATCTCTTGGTGTTCCATGAAACAAACCATTGCTGCTACTTCTTCTAATCATGCAGAAATTTTGTTCAGACATGAGGCTAGTCNGATATTGTTTACTCAATAAGAGATTATCCTTGTGAAAAGTGGTATATGTCTTTTCCAACATATCCTCATCAGTTATTTTTTCTCCACATAATTTCAGTTTAGAAGTGATTCTAAACATGGCTGAGTTATACTCACTTACTGATTTAAAATCTTGTAATCTTAAATTAAGCCATTCATAACGAGCTTGAGGGAGGATAACATTTTTCTGGTGGTCGTACCTTTCCTTTAAATTATTCCAAAGCACCATTGGGTCTTTCACAGTTAAATATTCAGTCTTAAGGGCCTCATGAAGGTGATGGCGAAGGAATATCATAGCTTTAGCTTTGTCTTGACTGTTTTCTTGATTTCCTGCTTTGATAGTTTTTCCAAGACCTTTTGCATCTAGATGAATTTCAGCATCCAATACCCAAGACAAATAATTCTTTCCAGTAATATCAAGGGCCGCAAATTCCAGTTTTGCTAGGTTTGACATAATTTACTAGATCAAAATAATATTGCAAATTAGGAACTATTATATATTGTAATAAATGTATATATGCCACGAATTTACTGATAAATGAGTCAAGTAATCAACAATGACAAATTTACTTAATACATATATACTGTATAGACAAATTCACGAAACACTATATATATATGTAATAAAATAAGATAAACCATGGTGGATGATAAGCTTTGCATTAAAAATACTCGTCTACGCTAATATTATTGTTTGATAATTCTTGCGAAGTTCCCTTCAGATGCCTTGACCATATTGTTAAGAAGCTCCCTTCAGGTGTCTCTATCATATAGGGAAGGTTATGATGATGTATTTACGATTTCCTTTAGGAGTCTTCAACTTAACCATATAGGAAATTCATGAAGATGTGTTTACTCCCTTCAAGTGTATTCAGCTTAACCGTATAGGGAAATTGATAAAGATGTGTTTACAATTTTCAGACACTTAGGTTGTATTTGATGCTGTGACCTTGGCTAATTTCCCAGGGGCCTTTTGAAGATAGTGTGTATCGCCTGGTGATGTATAAGATGATTAACGTGAATTCCTTCCACTTTAGACTCGCTTTGGTCGTAGGGAAGTGTGATATGATCACTTGTTTGATGTTTTTTCCACTTTAGACACGCTTCGGACGTAGGAAAATGTGGTAATGAAAGTTGTGCTAAAGATGTTATCGCCTAGCGATGTAATGCATTTGGTTTTCACTTCAAACACGCTTTATTCGTAGGAAAATGTTATGATGATGAAATTGTTTGAGTTTAATTTGTTGTGTTTGGGTTTGCAAGTGCATTTGGCTTGATAATGTGTTTAGGCTACACTACGGAGCTAGGCTTTTTATGGAGTTTATGTGTTTGTAAGGGTTGTTTTTATGGAGCTTATTCGCATTAGCTCCCCTGTTTTGAGAAGCTAGAGAGTTGGCTAGTTCAGACAATGCTTCCTTTATAACCTTTTTTGGGATTAGCCCCCCTGTCATAGAGACATTCAAGAGTTGGCTAGTCCAGCCAATGCATGTTCTTTAGGCAGTCGCCTAATGTCATTGAATGTGATGTGAATGCTTCATTAACTTGTTGGTTGATGCTTCAACCATGAGACCGTTGCTTGATGATATAATGCTTGGTGTTATTCGATTGAGAACACTGTTTGGTTAAAGCTCCCAAATTAGCAACATGTATTATCCTGCAACATTTATAACTTGCATAGAGATGGGCCATAGCCTTGCATGTTTGGGGTTAATCCTAGATATGTGACTTTGACTTTTACTTTTGATCCAGACTTTACATTTGATCCTATATGCAATGATTAATGCAAAATTTTACCCCATTATTGGGTGACTATGGAGGGGTACCAACTCTCTCCCCTAAAAAAGACGAAAAGAGGAGAATGCTGCTAGACTCGCTATAACGCAAATCATGACCAAGGAAGTAAAACACATGATGGTTTGATTTTTTTTACAAATAATGTGCAAGATAGAGCCTTTTAGGGCATATTGGAAGGTCATTGGGCATTGAGCCTCCAGCATGTGATGATAGCCCCTAAGTTTAAATATGAGTAGCATTTGATGGTTTGAGCCAAAGTGATAGCCTCCTTGGGCGTTTGTAGGGCCAAGAGTGAACATATGTGATGGTTGGGAGCTACATGGCTCTAATATTGAGACTTTATAGTGCAAATACAGTTTTGTGATGTGAATGTAGGAACCAGTAGAATGTATGATTGTGTGTGATTGCTCAAGTTGGTCACTTGAGCATGTGTCCCCCTTGAGAGGAATGAGAAGGACATATATGAACTCTTGTGATAACAAGAGCTCGCAATTGATGATTTGTAGGATGGGACCGACTTGAGCTATTGAGTTTTCATAAGAGGTATTCCCCTTGTTATGATGAATGGGGCCTGATGAGGCATTTGTGATGATCATTGCTAAAGAAACCATATGTTGATGGATCAATAATGATGTTTATTGACTTTGGTCAAATCAAAACATGGGAACCCCTTTCGTGATGCGAGCCTCCAAATCTTGGAAAGACGTAATTAAAGTATGTTGTGGCTATTCAAGTTGGTCACTTGAATATGTTATTATATAGTGCGAGATGGAGACTCTTATGATGTTGTAGCCCCCATGACTTGGTGCTACATGAGTTGACCTTGATGAGAAAGAGTTAGACCATGATGATGATGAATGAGGAATTAGAGAGTCCCTAAGGTGTGTCGAAAGAAATGCTAAGGATCAAGAAAACAAAAATGGGTCAAATTCGTGACTCATGAGTGATGATGTTGGCTAAAAAATGTTAGTTCGCATTCGAGTCTATTTCAGCTTCTAAACCAAAGAATTGTGCTTCGAAGTTCAATGGATATGACCTCATTAATTACAATGTTATGGTCGGACCTCGAGGTGAGGCTACCTAAGTATCCTTAACCAATCAGACCGTCGTAGTTCGTGAGAATGTGTGTGATTTATATAATTGTGCAATAAATTTTGCCTAGTTAGTATAGGCTATGGTTAAAGGGGAAGAGTTTGACTCATAGGTGCGTAGATGTGCTTTTAAAGTTTTCTTGAAATAAATTGAAACTTGATTTTGACTTTGAATTGTTGGCTTTCAAAGATTTCTTTCTCTCTCTCTCTCTCTCTTTTTATTTTTATTTTTTTTATTTTTAGCACAAGTCTTTTTCCTATGCACCATGATTGGGTTGACAAATGTGAGGGAGACGGTGGTTGACTTAATGTTATGATGGATTTGAACAAAGGAAATGGTTTTATTTTGTGCTGTTTGAGCCTTTTCGAGCATGTCCAATATTTATATATTTTTTATTATTTATTTTTTGTGAGTGATTATGAGGTCATTCGAAGAACAAGAAATAAACTAAGAGAAAAGCAACGGAATTATATTAATTCAAAACGGAGGCCAAAACATGATAACGACCTTTATCCTAATGACATAGACTTGATCATATGAAAAGAAAGCAAATATAAAAGCTAGGTAGAAGGACTCTCCGACTCAACCTAAAGAAGACTACGGACTCTTGCTCAAGATGCTGCCGCTTCACACCATCGATCTTGAATGTCGCTTGTGGGTTTAACTCATCCTCTTCCGAAGAGTTAATCATGTAATCCTTCTTGTGGCTATTATTCTATTTTTGGCCCTTGATCAAGTAATCTTCAATTTCAATACCAATGTGGTAGACTTCTTGAAATGTTTCCAACCTTAAGTACTTAAGGAGATTCTTATATAAGGCTAAAAGGTTGGAAACGAAGATTTTTACTATCTCCTTTACGGGAGTAGTAGTTACCATTTGAGGAACAGTTTCTTTCTAACCAGTAAGATACTTGGTAAATCCTTCATTCTGTTGTTGCTTCAGAATCTTAAGTTCATTTTGGGAGGTTGATGCTTCAGTGGTACACCAATAGCGAGTAATGAAGGCATGGATGATGTCCTCCCATGTCGCGATTTCCTTAACAGGAAAAGAAAAGAACCACTTTTTGGAAAAAAATTTTAAACATAGTGGATAGATCGTGGGATAAAGCTTTGGATCAACCTTCTTCGTATCCATATGGAATTTTAACCCCCTAAAGAAAATCCAAGGATTGTCAATCGCTTTGAATTTTTGGCAAGTCCTCGATTGAGAACTTTTTGGGAAGTGAGTCCACCAAGCTCAGGTCAAGCCCAGGAGGGTCAATATAAGTATCTTTGTCATTGATTCGCTTCACTGTCTTTCAAAATCTTCGATGATAGTCTTTTCTTTCTTTAGGTCGTTCATCTCGATGGAGTGACTTTTCAACGTTTCAGTCACATTGGCCAAGACGGTTTTCATTTATTGTACTTTAACCATATTATCTTCACTTGATATTTTTCAAGGAATGTTTTGAATTTTGACTTTGGAATAGTCTTCCGATGAGCACACATGTTTGAGAAGACTCGAGCACTAGAGGAACAAATTGAACCGTGTCCTTTGAACCAAGGTATATGATTTCTTCCTATACTCAATTGTCGTCCTTATTCATGTTAAGTTGAAGAATCTATCCTGCAAGAGGCTTAATGATTAGGAAGCAGATTCAAGCAATGACACTAGTGAAAAGGAGTTAGTTTTAACTCGTTCTAAATTTCATGGAGTCAGACCGTTTGGGTTACATGGGTTTGGCTTTGGATTGGCTCGTGGACACTGTTGTATATTATATTCACCTGGTTAGGATTTGCCACATGCCAATGGAAAGATGGTGGATTAAGGGAATAAGTTGGTTTTTTCCTATGGGTTTTTTCCCACTGTGTTTGCTAGGGTTTATCTTATTTCAGGCATAGGAATCTTTATTTCTTGTGGGGTCTTCATCTTCATTTTCTACATAAAGATCGAGTAAAATGTTTTCTTCAAGGTTTCTTGATTAAAAGATTCGTTCTTCGAAGGAGTTTTGAAGATTGAAGTAGTTTCTTGAAGTTGCGCAAAAAGGGACCTAAGGAGCGACGCGTGTTTTTGGCTATCTTTAAAGAATCTTAGGCATCTTCATATTTCCTTGAATTTTGAGTCATTTCTTGATGATTATATTGTTTTTTAGTTAGTTAGTCAAGTTCTTAGGATAGAATTTAAATTAGTTAGGATTTTATACAAGTTGCAAGTAGATAAGGGTCTACTTAGCAAGTTGATCAACAGCTTGTGCAAGTGTGTGTGCAGTGGCCGGATTTACTAGGAATCAAGTGAGCAAGTTGCACGTGATTCTTGAGTATTTACTAGCTTGTTTAGACCTTAAAGGTTTGTTATGATTTAGCTGTTGGTTATATTATCAATAGCCACAATTCTTTTGTAACAAATAAGTTTTCAGTTTTCAATAATACATGTTATTTCCATTGATTTTTTGCGTGTGTTTCATACGAAATTCTAAGAACATTTTTGAATTTTTTGTGAATTAAAAGCTACAAAATATTTCACCACTACTTTTAGGATTTTTGATTGAGTGCTCACACAAATAATAAAACAACCTTAGCAATAGATAGTTGAGTGTTCCAATCTAGAACTATGTTTCGTAATTTTGGTGAGTTGTTGAGCGTTCCAATTTGGTAATTTTATATTAAACCAACCTATCTTAAGCTTAAGCACTTAATTTGAACCTAAGATATAGATAAAGTGGTATCAGAGCCAATTGTTGATCAAGGAAATCAACTTCCATTGAACAATGACGTGCTAGTTGTGCACATTGCTGAACAAACAAACAAATTGTAGAAATTGTTTTTAGGTCTTACCACTGAAGTAATCCACCTCAAAGCAAAGCCCTCCATTGTTGATGATGATCGTGGATTGAAGTTTGAAGTACTTGGATTTGATGGTCAAGGTAATGTTGACGCCTATTTGGAGTGGGAGTTAGCATTAGAGAGTTATATTGATTACAAAGGTACAGGTGATGATAAGAAACATAAAATCGCAACAGCAAAGCTATCTAAATATGTATCTATGCAGTTTAATGGTGCCAAGAAAAGTAGACAACGTGAGGGTAAGGGCAAAATTGAAACCTGGTAGAAACTTAAGAAGTAGTTGAGGAGACGATTTGTTCCTGCAGATTACCAACAAGAATTGTTTGTCAAGTTGGCAATTTCGAAACAAGGAATTAAGCCAAAGGAGGAATACATCTCCGAATTCGAAAAATTTGCAATAGAATGTGAAGTTGAAGAGAGGGAAGAACAGAAGATAGCACATTTTATTTGAGGCTTGAATATGGACATACGTGACAAAATTGAATTGCAACCTAATCTATCCTTTGGTGAAGTAAGAAAAACTACTGTGATATCGGATAAGCAAAGGAAGAGGGGCGCAAATTAAACATAAGCCACGAAACAATATCAAGGTTTTAAAACTGCGAATTCAAGTTCTTCAACTGAATCCAAAGGAGAGCAGAAGAAATTCGTATTTTCTAGTGGAGAAAAGGGGAAGAAGATCGAAACTCTTGAGGATGGTGTGCCTAAAGTCGCTTATTTTAAGTGCAAAGGATGTTGTCATCATAAGAAAGATTGCCCTACCTCTAGAACTTTAACAATTCGAGTGATGAGGGAGATTGATGAATATTCACATGACATTTATCAGGAGGAAGAATAGGAGGAGGAAGAGTGCAAACCAAAAAGCGACCGGGAAGAAGAGGAAGTATCCTATGAAAATAATCTAGTACTCAGAAGGATGCTACATTCTAAATCTGTTGGAGAGGATCAAAGGGAGAATATTTTTCATACTCGTTGTACTGTGAAGGATTCTTTTGTAGTCTGATTATTGATAAGGGAAGTTGCGTCAATGTGTAGCTTCGAAATTAGTGGATAAACTACTATTGAAACTTCTAGGAATCTAAAACCTTATAAACTGAATTGGGTTGATGAAGATAATGAAGTGAGCATTCGTAAGCAGGCTTTGGTGAATTTCTCAATTGGGAAATTTGATGATGAGGTGCTTTGTGATGTACTTACTATTGATGCATGTGATGTACCTTGGGAATTTGATCAAAATAAAATTGATGATGGTGAATCAAATGTCTACAAGGTTTTCGAGGAGGGAAGGACAAAATTGTTATTGCCTCTTTCACCTAGTGATTTAAACAAGAAAAAACAGGTGAAAGTGAAAGAAGAAAAGAAGGTTATGTTTGTATCAGGAAAAAAATGGGAGAAAGAATTGGTTGCTTGAAAATTTGCATACTTTTTTATTGCAAAGGAGGTGAAAAACGTGGAGGATATTGAGCATCTAGAGTTGCGCAAATTACGAAACGAATTTGAAGATGTCTTTCCAGATGATTTGCCGCAGGGATTACCACAAATCAGGGGTATTGAACACTAGATTGATTTAATTCCTGGTGCCTCCATTCAAAACAAACCACCTAATAAATGTAATCTAGAGGAGATAAAGGAGTTACAAAGGCAAATTGATCAACTGTTCGCTAGGGGATATGTTCGTGAAAGTATGAGCCCATGTGCCGTTCGAACCTTGCTTGTACCTAAGAAAGATGTAACCTGGAGAATATGCATTGTTAGTAGGGCAGTGAATCATGTTACATTCAAGTATAGGTTTCCTATTCCTAGATTGGATGATTTACTTGGTGAATTAAGTGGTTCTCAACTCTTTTCTATGAATGATCTTCGAAGTTTATACCACCAGATTCGTATAAGGGATGGAGATAAATGGAAAACTGCTTCCGAAACTAAACATGGCTTGTATGAATGGTTGGTTATGCCTTTTGGTTTAACTAATGCCCCTAGTACATTCATGAGACTAATGAATGAAGTCTTGCACCCTTTTATCGGGAAGTTTGTATGGGTCTATCTGGATGAAATACCGGTGTATAGCAGGGATGAGGAGGATCATATGGACCACCTACACCAGTTGTTTGAGGTCTTAAGGGAAACAACGACATTATGGTAAACTGGAGAAGTGTGATTTCATGAACAAGGAAATAACTTTCCTAGGTTACATTGTTTCATTTGAAGGCATTAAAGTGGATCCTAAGAAGGTTGAAGCTATAGCATCATGGCCTGTTCCTACCACAAATTACTCAAGTAAGATCTTTTCATTGTCTGGCTTCTTTTCAAAGGAGGTTTATTCGAAATTTTAGTACTATTACGAGTCCTATAACTGAATGCACAAAGCAAGGAATGTTTGAGTGGACCAAGCAAGCTCAGCAAGCCTTTGAACTGGTGAAGGAAAATATGTGCAATGCTCCTATTTTAGCTCTTTTTGATTTCACTAAATCATTTGAAGTTCAATGTGATGCGAGTGGTACAGGGATTGGCGCAGTTTTGACGCAAGGAGGGAGGCCAATTTCTTATTTTAGTGAGAAGCTGAATTATTCTACTTATGACAAGGAGTTCTATGATATGATGAGAGCTTTGGATCATTGGAGCCATTATCCTCGTCCACTGGTTTTTTTACTAAATTATGATCATGATTTTCTGACACATATCAACAACCAGAAGAAGGTCAATGTCAAACATGCTAAGTGGGTAGAATTTCTGTAATCTTTCAACTTTGTTGCAAAATACAACGCTGGAAAAGCTAAAGTTGTTGCAAATGCTCTGTCTAGGAGACATAACCTGATAGCAATTGTTGATTCCACAGTATTGGGTTTTGAGATCATCAAGGAGTATTATGAGAAGGATGGTAATTTTGGTGACCTATATAGACAGGATGCGCCAGATGCAAAGGGTCGTTATAAGTTGGTGGATGGATTTATATTCAAGGGAAATAAACTTTATATTCCTAAATGTGCTATTAGGGAGTTGTTGATTAGAGAGGCTCATGGAGGAGGTCTTGTAGGACACTTTGGTATCAATAAAACAATTGAGTTACTTCAAGAACATTTTTATTGGCAAAGATGGGGAGGGATGTACATGCTATTCTTGCTCATTGTGCGACATGTCAAAGGGCAAAGAGCACATTTCATAAAGGGTTATACACGCCAATACCAGTTCCAGAGAGGCCTTGGGAGGATGTGAGCATGGATTTCACTTTTGCTTTACCCAGGACACAGAAAGGTAAAGATTCAATCATTGTTATTGTTGATAGGTTTGCTAAGATGACGCATTTCATTGCTTGCCATAAGACTGAAGATGCTATGGGTGTTGCTTCTTTGTACTTTAAAGAGATTAATAGATTACATGGTGTTCCTAGAATTGGAACCAAAATGGTTTAAATTATTGACTCAAGGGTGGACATGGTGAACGGATTAGATGTAGTTGGCTAAGAGAAGTTGGTTCAAACTCGAGCCTATGTCAGGTTCTAAACAAAAGAAACCTTCGAAGTTCAATGGTTATGACCTCATTAATTTCATCGATATGGTCGGACCTCAAGGTGAGTCTACCTACGTATACTTATGGAATCAGACTGTCGTAGTTCATGAAAATTATGTGTGATTGAAGTGAGTATGCCCTAACTTTTTCTTAGGTCGCCCTTTTATGATTTCAAAGTAGCGGGCTTTGGACATGCTCGAAGAGGGTGTTAGGCTTTAAATTTAGATGAATATTTAGGCATTGGTTTTGGACATTTTTGGATTTTTAACTTTAACTTGCATTTTGGACTTTGGTCTTTGGCTATAGGTTTTTGACTTCGAGGTTCCACTTCTATTTTTGACTTGGTTGAATGAGGTTAGACATTTGTTTTGGTTTTGAAACTTGATGGAGTTTTAAGACTTGGAATTTTGGGTTTTGGACTTTTGGCTATGTAGTTGGGGCATGTTGAGGTACGATTTGGGATTTAATATTTCTTTTTAAAGGGGAAATTTGACTCATAGGTGCGTAGATGCACTGTGACTTTTTCTTGTAACTTTTGAATTTGATGATTTATTTTTTGTTTGATTTCTTTTTCTTTTTTTATTAGCACACGTTTTTTCCTATGCACCATGATTGGGTTAACAAAGGTGAGGGAGATGGAGCTTGGCTAAATGATGGGTGTAAGGCAATGAAATGGTTTATATTTTGCTAGTGTTTGTGGCTTTTCGAGCATGTCCAATATTCATTAATTTTTTATTTTTATTGACTTTTTATTTTATTTTTTTTGTTTTTATTTTTTTATTTTTTTGATTTTTTCGATGATGATGAGGTCATTTGAAGCACAAGAAATAAGCTAAAAGAAATGATGAAATTTTATTAATTAAGATGAGAAGTAACAAAATAAAGGGTAAGATGTGATAACGACCTTAATCCTAATCATGTAGACTCGAACATGTGTGAAATAAGGGAAACAAAAATGCTAGGTGGAGGGACTCCCCGACTCGACCTAAAGAAGGCTATAAACTCTTGCTCATGATGTCGTTACTGTCACCGTCGATGTTGAATGTCGCTTGTAGGTTTTACTCATCCTCTTCTGAAGAGTTGTTCATGTAATCCTTCTCGTAGCTATTGTTCCAGTTTTGCCCCATGATCAAGTCATCTTCAATTTCAATACCAATGTGGTAGACTTCTTGATATGATTCCAACCTCAATTACTTAAGGTGATTCTTGTGTACAGGAAAAAGGATCGAAATGAAGATTTTGACCATCTCCTTTTCGAGAGGAGTAGTTACCATTTGAGCAACGGTTTCTCTGCAACGAGCTAGGTAACCGGTGAATCCTTCTTTCTCTTATTGCTTGAGAACCTAAAGTTCATGTTGGAAAGTCAGTGCTTGAGTGTTACACTTGTAGCGAGTAATGAAGGGATGAATGATGTCCTCTCATGTTGTGGTTTCCTTGTCAGGAAGAGAAAAGAACCACTTTTGGCAAACGGGTTCCAAAAAAGAATGGAAAAATCTTCAGATAAAGCTTTGGATCAACCTTCTTCGTATCCATATAAATTTTGAACACCCTATGGAAGAACCGAGGGTTGTCGTTGCTATGAATTTTTGCAAGTCCTCGATTGAGAACTTTTTGGGAAGTGAGTCCACCAAGCTTGGGTCGCGCCCAGGAGGGTCAACATAGGTATCTTCGTTGTTGATCCGCTTTAAAATCTTTTCAAAATCTTTGATGGTGGTCTTTTCTTTCTTAAGGTCGTTCATCTCAATGGTGAGAGTTTCCAACATTTTAGTCACATTGGCCAAGTTGGCTTGAAGTTATTGTAGTGGAACCTTAAGATCTTCACTTGATGTTGTTGAAGGATTATAAAAAGATGACTTTGAATTCTGAATGGTCTTCCAATGAGGACGCTTGTTTCAGAAGATAAGAGAACTTGATGAACACTTCGAGCTACGTCCTTTGGCCCAAGTTACATAATGTCTTGTTCTACTGAATTGTCGGCCCTATCCATGTTAAGTTAATGACTCTTTCCTGCATGAGGCTTAATTACAATCTTATTTTGAAAATGACTCATGGTTTACTTCCTATACTCGATGCATGGCCTAACATGGTCACTCCCTGTCCTAAATGAATTCAATATACCTTATCGTCTTTTGATTTTTTTTTTTTTTTGGTTTTTTTTAGACGATAGAGGCACTTTCACCATTATTGGATGAAAGAAATGCAACCTAAGTGCTTCTATATGCATGAAAAGATTGTCTTTTTTACTACTAAGGAGCAACCATGATCTATATGAGACTCTCTAGGCGAAAAGGTTACGAGAAAGCTAGATTCCCGCAAATAACATTTATACAAGCACAAAACATGTGACCATGTAGCGCGTCGGACATAATAACACACCTATGCATAAGGTAAAGTCCAATAACCCTAGCCAATTTTGTAAGAGGAAACTACAAGTAAGGCTTTAAGGTGTCCAAGGGGGTACCATGACTAGGGTGTGTCTAACTATCCACACCACAACTTAGTGGTGATCCAAGTGGGACATCCATTATGAATCACATAGGTCATATAATTCACACGTCATGGCTGGGATGGACTTCAATTAAGGAACGACCTTCTGTAGGTCACCTAACCATCCTTAACATCGGTCCCCCAGAGGTGTCTCAAGTATAAATCATACAATCAGAGACGTGTAACCTAAAGCATGACCCTCACGTGGGACTTGCATGCATTATGCCTAGCAAGTAGAATTCAATATTATAACTATGAAATTATGATACTTTTCAAGTTTCGTCCACTCTCCTTTCAAAATAAAGTAATATCCCTAGTGAAGTCGCCAAACTGTGGACCCGGGGCTTTTGGGGCCCACATGCCCTTTTTACAGACATTGAATGTTATTTTAGTTTGTTTGCATAGTGTGAGTATGCTTGGCTTAAAGAGTGAGTCTAGAAGCTCAAAATCCAAGTAGAGAAGTTACCACCGTTAGGTCATAGCCCCATTAGGTCATAGCCCAAGGGAAATAATGACAGCCAAGGAGAACAGTAGGTAAGGACAACAGTAGGTCACAGTGTCCCCCCGCGTATAGCGGCCTCTAGTTGTTATCATGTGTAATTTCACAATCATAATACCAAATTATCACATTCATATTTCTGGTTTAGACCTACAAACACTTATGAAAATCAGGCTAGGCGGGCTTTAATTAATGCACTCATAATTTCCGATTTACCATGCATGGGTGATCGCTTTAGGATTAACTTGATTTTAATCTTTGATTAGTTAAAACATGCTTTTAAGTCTTTTAAGCTAAACATGAATTCTATGGTATTCGAAAGCATTAAACATTTAGCATGAATTCAGATAAACCCTAGTCNTTTTTTTTTTTTTTTGGTTTTTTTTAGACGATAGAGGCACTTTCACCATTATTGGATGAAAGAAATGCAACCTAAGTGCTTCTATATGCATGAAAAGATTGTCTTTTTTACTACTAAGGAGCAACCATGATCTATATGAGACTCTCTAGGCGAAAAGGTTACGAGAAAGCTAGATTCCCGCAAATAACATTTATACAAGCACAAAACATGTGACCATGTAGCGCGTCGGACATAATAACACACCTATGCATAAGGTAAAGTCCAATAACCCTAGCCAATTTTGTAAGAGGAAACTACAAGTAAGGCTTTAAGGTGTCCAAGGGGGTACCATGACTAGGGTGTGTCTAACTATCCACACCACAACTTAGTGGTGATCCAAGTGGGACATCCATTATGAATCACATAGGTCATATAATTCACACGTCATGGCTGGGATGGACTTCAATTAAGGAACGACCTTCTGTAGGTCACCTAACCATCCTTAACATCGGTCCCCCAGAGGTGTCTCAAGTATAAATCATACAATCAGAGACGTGTAACCTAAAGCATGACCCTCACGTGGGACTTGCATGCATTATGCCTAGCAAGTAGAATTCAATATTATAACTATGAAATTATGATACTTTTCAAGTTTCGTCCACTCTCCTTTCAAAATAAAGTAATATCCCTAGTGAAGTCGCCAAACTGTGGACCCGGGGCTTTTGGGGCCCACATGCCCTTTTTACAGACATTGAATGTTATTTTAGTTTGTTTGCATAGTGTGAGTATGCTTGGCTTAAAGAGTGAGTCTAGAAGCTCAAAATCCAAGTAGAGAAGTTACCACCGTTAGGTCATAGCCCCATTAGGTCATAGCCCAAGGGAAATAATGACAGCCAAGGAGAACAGTAGGTAAGGACAACAGTAGGTCACAGTGTCCCCCCGCGTATAGCGGCCTCTAGTTGTTATCATGTGTAATTTCACAATCATAATACCAAATTATCACATTCATATTTCTGGTTTAGACCTACAAACACTTATGAAAATCAGGCTAGGCGGGCTTTAATTAATGCACTCATAATTTCCGATTTACCATGCATGGGTGATCGCTTTAGGATTAACTTGATTTTAATCTTTGATTAGTTAAAACATGCTTTTAAGTCTTTTAAGCTAAACATGAATTCTATGGTATTCGAAAGCATTAAACATTTAGCATGAATTCAGATAAACCCTAGTCATGGTGAATCAGATTGCGGTGTCTCTTGTGGATCGTAAATCGGAGTGGCTCTCCGAAATTGTCTTGTACCATGTTCTCTAGTCCAACCAAGAGGGTTTGCTTGTCGAGCTCATGCACGATCTATCCTGCGATATTGAACTTTTAGATTTTTCACTTGTTTCGACAACTTGACCTCTAGGACATGGAAGACCTATCATGGTTGCTTCCTAAACTCTATGTGAATGTATGATTCATAGTATCTCATCATATCTTGATTTTTCTTCTTTTAGATATTATTTTCGGATGATGAGGATAATTTTTACAATATGATCAACCTACGGGGTTCTATATGCCACTTTAGTCCCAGCAATAAGCAACCATGGTCTACATGTGACTTTAGAAAGCTAGATTCGCAAGCATACAGACAAGCAAAACATGTGGAACGTTGCACATAACACACCTATGCCTGAGGTTAAGTCTAAATCATGCCAAGGTTCTAAGAGGTGACTATATGTAAGACTTAAGGTGTCCGAAAGGATATCAGGACTAGGGTGTGTCCAACTATCTACACCACAACTTAGTGGTGATCCAAGTGGAACATCCATTATGAATCACATAGGTCTTATGATTCACGTGTCATGGTTTGGGATGGACTTCGATTTAAGATTAGCCTTAGGTAGGTCACCTATCCATCCTAAACGTCGGTCCCCCGGGGGTGTCTCAAGTATAGAACATACTTTAGGAGACCTAAATCCTTAAGCTAAATCCCCACATGGGAATTGCATGCATTATGCCTAACAAATTCGATATTATAATTATGATGTTACGAGACTTTTTGAGTTTCGTCCACTCTCCCTGAAAATAAAGGGAATATCCCTAGTGAATTCGCCAAACTGTGGGGGCCCGGGGCTTTTATGACCGCCCCAAGTTCCCTTTTTATGGACATTGAATGTCTTTTAGTTCGTTCGCATAGTGTGAGTATGCTTGGCTTAGAGAGTGAGTCTAGAAACTCAAAACCCAATTAGAGAAGTCGCCATCGTGCTCTTTTCGAGAGCTCACGAAACCCAATTAGTTATCGCCTAAAGGAAAATTTACTGCCAAGGATAGAAAGGTCTCATATCCGTGATTTTGGGGACGAAGTTAAGGACAGGAGTAGTTCACATTGTCCCCCGCATACAGCGGTCTCTACTTGGTCTCATATGTAAATTCACAATCATAATATCGAATCATATCATGGATATTTCCATATTAATCCTAAGAGCACATAATAACGTTGCTAGGCGGGTTTTAATTATTTCACACATCGTTTCCAATAACATGTGAGTGTGATCGCTTTAGGATTAGTCAACATTAAGGACCTTAAGCCGTATTTCATGGATTATCTTTGCGTTATGTGATAGCATGCTTTCCGGTCTTGTAGCTAAGCATAGAGTGTAGGTGATAAAAACGATAAACATAGAGCATTCATGAGCACGTAAGTAACCTAGTACATGTTTCCACATAAAGTTGATTTTAATTGAAAACCGAACAATGATTAGTCAATATTTCATGAATTAATTTAAGCATGTCAATTTTCTAAGAGAAAAACAATCACATAAGGCAAAGATTTAGAGAGCTTAGGACGATGTTGTTGACGCTTTCGGCCTTATTCGAAGTACGTTTCCTGCGGTCAGGACGATTTAATTTGAATGCTTGAAGAACGGTTCTCGGGATTGAAGTTTTCAAAGAAGTGTTTTAAGGAATTTTAGAGAGAGAAAGAGAGAAGGAGTGAAGATGTGTATGAATGTTGATTGATGATTTTTGAGTTTTGAATGATGAATGATGGTTGTGTTGGGAGGCGTTCAATTTCTAAAGCCTCGGAGCCCGCTTGAGCATCCTATCACCCAATGAGTGTCTAGGTTCTCAGCGAGCGTCTAGGCACTTAAGCTGAGCGCTTGAGGCTCGAGATTTGATTTATTTCATTTTTTCTTGATATTCGTGATTGTTTCCCGACTTCGCTTTATTTGCCTAAAGTTGTCTTATGTCGTACGAAATCTTCTGGATTCTTCAACGAATGTGGCTGAGTCGAAATGATATTAATTAAATTGTTTTTAAACGCGGCTCGGCCATCGAAACTTATCATCGGTTGTTTCAAGCACTCACTGATGTGGATTTTAAGTGGTACTCGCAAATAACACTCGAAACTCATGTTTGAATCAATTAAACTCCCACTCCTGGAGGAATTTCATTGAAGACTAACTAATTAGCATACTCCTGAAACTAATTAGTTAGGATCTAAATTCGATCTTCACTCCTGAATTCACGAATTAATGAAAGAATCTTGAACAAACAAATTCTTTAATTTGCGCAAGAGAGAAAACAAACTTTTATTGAATATCAATAAATAAAACTTATGTTTTTACATAGAATCCTTAGGCTATTTATAAGTAAATATCCTAACAACGTATTAACACCCCTAACTAACTTAGACAACTTGCAACCAATCAAAAAAACATGCTCCTATTGTGGTTATCCACAAAACCGGATTTCCACCTAAGCAACTTGCACAACTTGATCCTTATCTTGAATCATTTTGCACAAATCCTAACAAACAAAAATCTATTATAACAAACTATCTACAAATGAAATAAACAACATAAAATCTTCAATTTTATCTTGTGGAAGCTCGCCAAAATGAAGCTCGAAGACTCCCTTGAGATCGTCAAAATCAAGCTTCAAGAATCTTTGTTATTTTCTTAATTTTCAAGAACTCTTCCAAGAATGCATCTTTTAATCAAGAAACCTTCCTAGATTGAATCTTTTAATCAAAAAACATTCAAGAAACCATTCCCCATGCTCCAAAGATACTTTTGAAGGAAAACTCTATCTCAAAAGACTCACATACAATAAAGCAATGATGTTTAAAATGAGAAAACCCTATCAAGTGAAGTGCGAAAAAAAATCTCATTGACCAAACCAACTTGTTCCCCGTCGCCTATGAAGAAATCATCCAAGAATGCATCTTTTAATCAAGAATCTTCCAAGATTGAATCTTTTAATCAAAAAACATTCAAGAAACCATTCTCCATACTCCAAAGATACTTTTGAAGGAAAACTCTATCTGAAAAGGCACACACACAATAAAGCAACAATGATGTCCAAAATGAGAAAACCCTATCAAGTGAAGTGGGAAAAAATTCATGGACCAAACCAACTTGTTCCCCGGAACCGCCATCCGTATTCATCCTGTAAAGTGCTTAATCTATTATCTAATCAGACATATTAAAATGAAAGATTAACATATTAAAAATTAACACCTTACTCCACTAGTACAATGTATAAGTGACTAATGGTGTTGGCTTAGGAAGCCACCACTCTCATCCATAGTGTAAAGTTTGTTCACCATGGTCACCCATTCCTGTGATTTATCTCTATTAAACCCAATAGGATATAGTATAAGGTTAATTGATTCATCCACTATTGGGTTGATATAGGATATGTCACTTGTACTCAAATACTCATCATTCTCCCTCGGTTGAAAAGAATTTGCCCTCAAATTCACATCATCATAGTAAGGTGAGAGATCTCCAATGTTGAGAGTAGCACTCACATTACCACAGTCATCAGGCAAATCAATCTTATAGGCATTGTCTCCATATGCTTCCATCACCTCAAAAGGTGTGGAAAACGCTCCTTTCTGAGATGAATCCACACCAAATCATCAGGTTTGAAAACATGTTGAGTTTTGTTCTTGTTAGATCGTCTCTTGTAGACTTCATTCATCTTAGAAATCTTCTTTTTCACTACTTCACACGTTTTATAGAAGACTTCCACTCGTTTTTGTGCATCTACATGGATCTCATCTCTAGCCAATGGTATTAGATCAATGGGCATATATGGATTGTTTCCATTCACAACTTCGAATGGCGAATGTCCTGTGGTGGATGAAATAGCTCTGTTGTAAGCAAATTCAGCATGACATAAGCGCACATCCCAGTTTTTTTGCGTTTTAGTCACAAGGCCGTGCAGCAAAGTACCCAATGTTCTATTCGTTACTTCAGTCTGACCATCTGTCTGAGGGTGATGAGAAGTACTAAAAAGCAGCTTGGTACCAACCATCTTCCACAAACACTTCGAAAAATGACTCAAAAATTTCAAATCTTTGTCACTTACCACACTTCTGGGAATTCCATATCTTCACAATTTCTTTGAAGTATACATCAGCAACATGTTGAGCATCATCAGTCTTATTCATAGCCACAAAATGCGCCATCTTGGAAAATCTATCAACCACTAGCATTATAGAATCACGTCCCCTCAGTGTCCTAGGCAAGCCAATTATAAATTCCATACTGATACTATCCCAGGGTGTATCAGGAACTGGTAATGGAGTGTAAAGCCTTTTCACAAAGGTTAATTTCGCTCTTTGACATGTAACACACCTGGAAATAACTGATTAAATATCACATACCATCTTAGGCCAATAGAAATATTCACTCACCATATCATAAGTCTTATGAACTCCAAATGTCCAGCAAGTGCACCACCATATCATAAGTCTTATGAACTCCACACTTAGGAATGCACAATTTGTCGTTCCTAAATAAGAAACCATCCTGAATTGTGTAGTTCCTTGAGGAGTGTTGATATTCTGTAGCAAAATCTGAATCACTGACATATAATTCCTTCAGGTGTTGAAATCCTAGAACTCTAGTATCAACCATAGCAAGCAGATATGATCTCCTTGATAAAGCATCAGCTACCACATTATTCTTGCCCTCAGCTCCTTGTACCTGGATGAAAAAGTGAAATATTGGACAAATTCCACCCACTTGGCATGTCTGTGGGTGAGCTTTTGTTGACCATTAATATATTTCAAGGCTTCATGATCTGAGTGCAGAATAAAAGGTTTAGGGCGTAGATAGTGAGACCAATGATCTAGTGCTCAAACAATGGCGTAGAATTCTCGATCATAGTAAAAGTAATTCAATTTTGCGCTACTCAGCTTCTCACTGAAATACGAAATAGGCTTCTTTTCCTGAAGTAGAACTGCTCCAATGCCCACGCCTCTAGCATCACATTCAACCTCAAATAGCTTATCAAAATAAGGCAACACAAGGATAGGTGCGTTGCAAAGTCTCTCTTTCACCTCATCAAAGCCTCTGGAGCTCGTTGATTCCACTTAAACTCACCTTTCTTCATAAATTCAGTAATAGGAGCCATGATAGTTGAAAATTTTCGTATGAATCTCCTGTAGAACGAGGCTAAACCACGAAAACTCCTAACGTCATGCACATTGGTAGGTATTTTCCAAGTTTTAACAGCTTTAACTTTGGAGGGATTCACCATAATACCTGCGCCACTTACAATATAACCATGCAAAACAATCTTTTCCTACAAGAAGTCACACTTTTCCGACTTTCCATACAATTTCCGCTTGCGTAACTTACTAAAAAACTGTCTCAAATGATCTAGGTGCTAATGCATGTCTCTACTATAAATAAGAATATCATCCAAGTAGACAACGATAAACTTGTTTAGAAAAGGCCTCAATACCTCGTTCATTAGCCTCATGAATGAACTAGGTGCATTGCATAGGGAAAACGGCATCATCAACCACTCATATAGACCCCGTTTAGTCTTAAAAGCAGCCTTCCATTCGTCACCTTCACGAATTCTCATCTGATGACACTAGTACATAAAACCTTATTTGCTGCGTTAAAAACCGGTTATTTGCTCCGGTTCTAGAGCACAGCAAATAAGGTAGCAGCAAATCAAATAACATATTATTTGTTGCGGTTCTTTAACAACTGCAGCAAATAACAAACTTTTTTTTTGGAGGGAAACCTGTTATTTGCTGCAATTGTTTTTGAAAACCGCAGCAAATAACATGCTTCCCTCCAAAAAAAAGCTTGTTATTTGCTGCTTATTGCCAAGAACCGCAACAAAGAACTTGCTTTCCTCCAAAAAGAAGCTTGTTATTTGCTGCTTACAAGTAAGAACCGGAGCAAACAGCCTATTTTTATATTACTAATACTAGATGGTGGGATACATATATAATTGATTTCAAATATCAAATTTATATATATTAATAATTAAATCAATTTCATTTGTCACCACTAGTACAATAAAGAAATCATTTGCTGCGATTCAACTAATTAATTACATTCAATAATTAGTTTGATAAACCACAAATTAGTTTCATAAATCACTAATCAACATGTTACTTTCACTAGCCAACTAGCTACACTCAACAACATAATGGCGGATAGATTGACATGCATCACGAGCAATAAGTTATAAGAAACTTAGCAAGCTTGTCTCGAACCTCGTCAATCTCCAAAACAGTGAAAGGTCCTTCTCGAATTGTTGTTGACGTGCTCAAAATCTGAAATCAAATAAAAAATAGGTAAGGAACAAGCAAAATGTAACAAATTCCATGAAATCCGCACATGTTAAAAAAAAAACCGTCTTAGAAATGTAAAAAAAAGGAAATGCAAACAATAGCAAAGGTAATATGTCTTGTTCATTCCCTTTCCTCTTAAATACCAATGTAGGAAATTAAGGTGGATACTGTGGCAAGGGTATGGAGCTCTTAACCAACACTTCAATTAGATAGCACCAGCTAGTAAGCCACTATCGTCGGTAAACAAGAAGCCTCCATCAGATAAGTACGTAACATCGCAAGATATTACCGCGGAGTAGCAAATAACATTTTCTTGTGGTTATACCAAACTAATTTAATTTGACATTCTTTACAAAACCTCCACTTACAACTAGTGGACCACTATTATTGTTGGTAAACAAAAGGACACCAATAGAAAAATACATAATGTCGCTTTACATATTATTAAGTAAATAGAAGTAATTTCTCCCCGTTTTTGATAAATATATGCTAGACATTGTTCACGGGAAATAAAAGAGGGGGTTATAATGCTGACTTGCTTGGGCAGTATAACAACTATGAAGATAATGTTAGTGTTAAGTTAATGGTTAGATTGACAAATTCTGAGAATTGCAGCAAAAATAATACATAATTTGAAGCACTTGAGTAGCTTGAACACTTCCTGAGGTTCAATTAAAAAAACAGCCTTTAAAAATTTCTCCCCAACCTTCTCTTCCCTTACTCTATTTTTAATGAAAGTTTGTAACCATATTTTTCTTTTCTTCTCTTTAACTAATACAATGCCTTCTTCCATAAGCTAAATCATAACAAAATTATGCTGCTATTTCTGAATTACCTTTCAAATCTTACCCAAGAAAACTTCCTTATCCCATAGTCAGTTAATTACAGCAGGATACAAATCTTTTATAATAATGACTGAAAGAGGACTGATTAAGTTAATGTTTATCAAAATTCAAAAACAGCCACGATTTGATGAAAGAAAAAACTTCAGTTAGGAGGAGAGCACTGCGTCGAAAAATAAAATGTAGTCTGCAGAGGGAACTTACTGCATTGATAGCTCCAACCATGAAAAAACATTGCACTGAAATTCTTGCTTGGGTTTGCAAAATCCAGTTTGCTTGGTGGGTAAGACCTTATTTCCCATATCATCGCGGAAGATCTCCAGACCACAGGCATTGTAGAAGCTTTCTAGGTCCATTTCCTATAAATTCATATATATATATATATGAACTAAGCCATATCACAAAAGTCAAGTGAAAGAACAACGTTAGTTACCAAAGTACCTTTATCATCAAGATCTTTGAAAATCACCTTAGCGGATAAGGATGAAGTTTGTAGACACTTGAATTTATAGCTGCCAAAATACCTTTATCACCTGAAACTTTGAAGCCTCAACAAGAAATGTGTTTCAGAAAAATTTAACAAGATATACTCCTGATGGAGTTTGAATTAGAAGGACAACGGGATTATTTCAAGAAATAAAGGCATCGAGAAATAGCCAATCATCCCAACATAAATCAAAAAACAATCTTAAAACCTTAAATATATAACACAGAGCTTGTGTTAATGACTGTGAGTGTGTGATTGTGAGTTTGTGTGAGTGTGACTTAGTGTGTGTGACTGTGACTGTGAGTGTTTGATTGTGAGTTTGTCTGAGTGTGAATTAGTGTGTGTGACTGTGAGTGTGATTGTGAGTTCGTGTGGTTGTGACTTAGTATGTGTGACTGAGAGTGTGTGATTGTGAAATTGTGTGTGTGTGACTTGGTGTGTGTGACTGAGAGTACCAGTGTTACTCTTCGAAGGGCACTTTTATTTCCCTAAGGACTAACCCCAACCATCTCCCAATCCATGGCAAGATCATTTGTCAAACTAAGAAAGAAAATCAATACAATAAATTCCTAGTAGATAATTACAAACTACACTAACCATTTCAACAGGATACTAGTACAGAATTAAGAACTCGATCGACAATCAATCAACATGATAACTAAATTCTTAAAAGACATAAATAAACAAACAAAGGCAAGCAAAAAAGGAAATGGTATAAACTATCACTTGGTAATTGCTATATAGAGCCACAGAGGTTATATGATCATCTTATTTGCTTTTTATCCCTCACTCGATAATCAGATCTTAGAGTAACAACAATTAATGATCCATCTTGAAAATTGATTTCCATCATAAATGTGTTATCAAATTTTGTTAGCTTGGTTTGAAAGAAATGGTTCTGCCAACGATGGAAAACTCTTTTCGTGTTCCAAGGAAGAGATACCAAATTTTCAACCCTTCTCCTTGGTCTTTATTTTATTCTACCACCCATCATCTTCTTTCCCCTCCAGTTGACAATATCTCCATAAGTTATCTAGCATTAAACCAAACGAGTGAAAAATTCATTTTGCAATTGAGTTTTATATGGTAGATTGTTTTCCACTAATAATCAGTTTACATTGTAAATTTTTACGATCAACCAATTAGAGCCTTAAAATCAATTTAAAAAAAAGTTTTTGATATCGAAGTGGGAGAGGAGGTACAAGTTTTCGATATCAGTTAGCACACGGAAATTGCCAATAACAAATACAAAGCTCCATAGTAGTATATATCACAACATTTCATTTATTTCATAACCAACAACTCATTAAAAGCTTATAACAAGCAATTTCCCCTGCTAACCGAGCCACGACCAGCTTCTATCAATCTATCACTAGACATTGCCAACTAAAATGACTAATATTTGCCAATATTGATAAACTAGCATGTAAAATAAAAACATCATATAAACGCAATTAACAATGAGATTAAGTACATAACATCCATATAAAAGTCACGGAATAAGAGAAAGCATAAAACAGGAGTCATCAGAAGTAGGCAAAAGAGCATTCAGTTTTGATTTGTCGGAATCATTAAAATGTAAATTAGGTCGTTCCTTACGTTTTCCTGCAGAAATTAAGCAAAACCTATTCCTGGTAGAACTTCTGTCTAAACTGGACCTGCGAATGCTCCTTGAGAACGAAGATCTGACTTGCAAAACAGACAGAGGATGACTAACCCAGGTGGTCTTTCCCAGGAACGCCCCTCCGATGCATAAGTCAGTAAGTTGGAAGAATCGATCCGAATTTTAGGGAATTTGTCAGAAAAGGCAGGAAAAGCGTACCTTCAAATGCGGAAATTGTACTATATTTATAGTACAAAAGTACAGTTGTCAGACCCATGGGATCATGACAAGTGTCATAATCTGACATCCCTCCGGAGGGAGTGCCTGTAAGGGTCTCTTGCCCCTGTTAGGGCAAAACTAGTAATTTCCTTTATGTTGAGCCTAGGATCTGGACCTGGCCCAAACAATTAGCCCCACGCCTGACGTGGAATCCGATACCCGTTGAGGATGGCATGTTAGGCGTAACATCGACTAGCGTGCTGCCGAAGAATGATGAAGGGCTACCATACCCAGTTGACTGAGAGAGGCTCCCCTCCTCTGTTGTGTTACTGAGGAGGTGTGACTGGGGGACTCTGTATTTCCTTTCCCTCTTGGTAGCTGAGGAAGGTAACCCTCCTCAGTTATGTGACTGAGGAGGTGTGGCTGAGGGGCTCTGTATTCCCTTTCCTCCTTGATGACTGACGAAGGTAACCCTCCTCAGTTATGTGACTGAAGAGGTGTGTCTGAGGGGCTATCCCTCTCTTTCATCAACTGAGGATGCCCTTCTTATTGTAAAAACACATGTTTGAGGGCTTGTTCTATACATTGCCGAGGGGCTCATAAGCCCCATTCCCTTTCTTAGATCACGAGTCATGTGTGTGAGCCCTATTCATGACTGAGGAAGTCCCCTTCGCCGAGACCGAGGGAGTATGACCGAGGACTTCTGCAAGGTCTGAGGGGCTAATAGGCCTACTATCAACCCAACACTTAACCATTGTAGAGTTCCTTTCATTGCTCCTCTGCCATATGGGAGAGCCCCATTCATGACCGGGGAGGTCCTATTTTCCTAGACCGAGGAGGTGTCACCAAGGGCTTCCGCAAGACCCGAGGGGCTAACGAGACCCATCACCGATCCAACACTTGGTTATTATGTGATAATCTTTTTGGCTTATCAGTCAAGTAGAGATCTCTATACATGACGGAGGAGGTCCCCCTTTATGGCCGAGGAGGTATGACCGAGGATTTGCTGAATGCCCGAGGGGCTAATGAGTCCCAATACTCTCAACACTTGGGTAATTTTATGACAATCTTTTTGGCCCCTCGGTCAAGTAGGGAGCTCCATGCATGACCGAGGAGGTCTCCCCCCTGTCTGTGACTGAGGAGGGGTTACCGAAGGCCTCTACTATGCCCGAGGGGCTGATGAGCCCCAACACGTATCCAGCTCTTAGATATGATGGAGTCATCTTCAAGGCTCCTCAGCCATGTGGGGTGTCCAATTCATGACCGAGGAAACCCTTACTCGTCCCATCTTTGCAGAACGAGGATGGCGCCTAACTGGTAGGTCTTTTAGCCTAGGTTATTCACCAGGCCCCTAGACGATGGTTGCTCGAGGATGCAAACCGTCGTCATGCGGAGCTGAGTACACTCTGCAAGGGTCGTCGGGAATGTGATACTTGGTTTAGATATGTTTGTGTAATACCCTGTTCAATTAGGGTTTCTGGTGTAATACATTTAGGGTTTTGATGAAGTATAACCCTTCATATACCCCTTCACTTTAAGGTTTTGATAAAGTACAACTGACTCTTCAGATACCCCTTCACTTTAGGGTTTTGATGAAGTACAACCTACTCCTCAGATACCCTTTCACTTTAGGGTTTTTATGAAGTACAATTGACTCTTCAGTTACTTCTTCCATGCTTCACTTTAGGGTTTTTATGAAGTACAATCCCGCCACAAGAAGCTTCACCACTTTTGCGTAATTTTGATTCTTCTTTCCAAACTTCAAGAAATGCTTCAAGATTCAATCTTTTAACCAAGAAACCTTCAACAAACAATTTTCCATGCATTTTAGGATGATTATAATGATCAAGACTCAACAAGAAATGAAGACACATATGTCTAAAATGAGAAAAACCCTAGCAACTACAGTGGGAAAAAAACCCATAGGCAAAAATCATATCCACTAACACTATAAACACTACTAAAATCTTTTGGTGAGGATTTTAGCTGCATGTGCCATGCATAGAAAAATGCTAGCTTTAGATGCACCCAAGTTCCTTGTGTCACCAAAGGCCACCAGTTCACCCAATGTTGCATTGTTCTTAGTTGCATCCATCAAACCTTCTAAGTTGTCCTGATATATACCTTGATTCATATCATCCTCCTCTTCTTTAGAAAAGTATGTTCTCAAACCTCGAAGTTGATTATCAAGAACATAGGGAGCCAAATCACCAATGTTAAAAGTTAGATGAACTCCATATTCACCTGGCAACTCTAACTGATATGCATTCTCCCCCACCTTTTTCACGATTTTAAAAGGTTCGTCACATCTTGGCATGAGTTTATTCTTTCGTTGATTTGGGAACCTTTCCTTGCGCAAATGCAACCACACCAAGTCTCCTTCCTTGTAAACATGTTGAGTCTTGTTCCTGTTATAGCGTTCTTTGTAGGTATCATTCACCTTTTCAATTCTGGCTCTGACTTCTGCATGCAATTTCTTCATGTAATCAACCTTAGACTTTGCATCAGTGTTCACCAACTCACCTTTAGGAATACTAATGAAATCAATTGGAAGCTTTGGGTCTAGACCATACACTACTTCAAAGGGTGAATGTTTTGTAGCATATGTTGGTGATCTGTTGTAAGAAAATTTAACAGGAGCTAACTTCAAATCTCAATCCTTCTGCGTTTTGCTCACCAAACCCCTCAAAAGAACGCCGAAAGTCCGATTAGTAACTTTTGTCTAGCCATCAGTCTGTGGATGATATGTTGTACTGAACAAAAGTTTTGTCCCAATCAATCTCAAAAGTGATTTCCAGAAGTAACTCATGAGCTTAGTATCCCTGTCACTGACTATAGTTTTCAGAACTCCATGTAGCTTCATAATATTCAGAAAGTAAAGATCAGCTACATTCATGGCATCATTTGTCTTATGGCAAGGAACAAAATGCGCCATTTTTGAGAAATTATCCACCACAACCATGATAGAATCCTTTCCTCTTGCTGTTCTAGGCAATCCAACTATGAAATCCAAAGAAACATCTTCCCAAGGGAATTCTGGAATAGGTAATGGAGTATACAAACCTTGATGAAAGGATGCCTTCGCCTTCTGACAAGTAGCACACTGAGATATAATAGCTTCAACATCTGCAATCATCTTAGGCCAGTAAAAATGTTCCTGTAACATAGTCAATGTTTTCGTGATTCCAAAGTGTCCTGCTAGTCCTCCACCATGAGCTTCTCTCACCAATAACTCTCTAATTGAAAACTTAGGAATGCATAGAAAGAATAGAAAACCATCATGCAACACATAAGACCTTAGAGCACCCTTTGTCATCTGCGCCAAAATAGGGCCAAAATTCTTGTCCTTCTCATAGTATTCTGTGATAAAATCTAGTCCAAGCAACTTAAAGTTCAAAACAACTATGAGAGCATATCTCCTTGATAATGCATCAGCAACTACATTCTATTTGCCAGTCTTATACTTAGATGAAAAGTGAAAAGATTGTAAAAATTCTACCCACTTCGCATGATGAGGATTCAGCTTATGTTGACCATTGATATGTTTCAAAGCTTCATGATCTAAGTGTAGAATAAAGTGATTGTATCTGAGATAATGACTCCAATGATCCAAAGCTCGAACAATGGCATAAAACTCCTTATCACAAGTAGAATAGTTCAATTTCGCCCCATTCGACTTCTCACTGAAATATGCAATTAGCCTCTTATCCTGAACAAAACTGCTCCAATACCAACACCACTTGTGTTAGCCTTCACCTCAAAAGGCTTAGAAAAGTTAGGCACTGCTAGATTTGGTGTGTTGCAAAGAAATTTCTTGATCAGATCGAATTCTTCTTGTGCCCTTGGGGTCCACTCAAACTTCCCTTTGTCTTTCTTGATACATTCAGTCATAGGAGCAACTACAGATGAAAAATTCTTCACAAATCTCCTATAGAATGACGCCAATCCATGAAAAGCTCTTGCATCAGTAACACTCTTGCACTCTTGGGTACATGCCATGATTTTATAGCTTCCACTTTAGATGGATCAACAGAAACCCCATCCTTTGAAACTATGTAACCTAAAAACGTCACACTGTGCACCAGGAAATAACACTTCTCTAGTTTGGCATACAATTTTTGCTTCCTTAATGTAGCAAAGACACATCTCAAGTGATTTAGATGATCATTCACACAAGTATTATAAATATATCATCTCAATAAACCGCCACAAATTTACGTATAAAAGGTTTGAGTACCTCATTCATCAATCTCATGAAAGTGCTAGGTGCATTGGTTAATCCAAAAGGCATGACTAACCATTCATATAAACTCAATTTTAGATTTGCCATCCATCTTTCTTTTCTTATGTAGACCTTCAAGCCATAGACGGAGAAGAGGTGAGTTTCAATTCAACAACTTTATAAGATTTGTGATCATCATACTTCTTGTAAGTGAAATTCCTCTATACTCTTCGAATCCACTCCATAAACTTATTTGGATCCATAATACATTCAAATTTAGGGATTTCAAGCTTTAGATTTCGATCATCATCTATATTTTTCACCTTCTTTTTGCGCCTTGATCTAGGCTCATCCTCACTTTCATTGCTTAAAACCTCTCTCGTGATTTTAGGCTTTCTGATACTCCTAATGTTCACGCTTTATTCTTGTGAATCAGATGTTCCTGCTTCTTTGCCTTGCCTTTATGTGGCTGGCTACCAATAGAGGCAACCACTTTTAATACTTCATCCAAACGAGCCTTCAATGCATCAATCTCGTTTTGCATCCTCACTTCCTTTGTATGTTGCAATGAAAGACCTTTAGTGAAGTTTGCAGGAACTTCATCACCACCCTCCATTGTGTTATGTTTAAAGTTATTTATAGTTTTTATAAGCACCTGAGAATTATAGATCTCTCAACGAGAGCATCAAAAGTTGATGTGAATATTGATAGGAAATCGCCACTCACAACAAGATAATCTAGTTTCAACTCTATAAAGAACCACCAAGAGTTTTCACTAGGGAATTTTCGAACAAATATGGGTTTAATACTCCTTAAGTGAATATGAAGCTAATGCACCAATTCACAAAATAAGTTATATTGTTTTTCAACGAAAACAATAAGGAAAAAACGCACAACTCATCAATGTTGATTTTTATTTCACAAAAAACGATCTATGTTGTTGCAAAGAAATCCCAAGGCTATTTATAGAATAACCTAAGACTAAATCCTAACAACTTCCTAGGAATAAAAGAAACAAAAGACACATGTGAAAATAAGATAAAATCGCCCCAACTTGGCCACTTGAACAAGTTGCACAACAAACTCAAGATAAGATTGCCACATCATCTTGCCACTTGATCTTATCTTTCTAACAAACTCTAACTAACTAAGTTCTACTCTAACAACTTGACTAATTAATTAGTTAACAAAATAATCAACAAATATCCCTAAAATTGCACGCCATTTTCAACTTGCCCAAAAGAACACAAAATCGTCAAAAAAGCAAAATTTTAATTCTTCTTTCCAAACTTCAAGAAATGCTTCAAGATTCAATCTTTTAACCAAGAAACCTTCAAGAAACCATTTTCCATGCATTTTAGGATGATTATGATGATCAAGACTCAACAAGAAATGAAGACACATATGCCTGAAATGAGAAAAACCCTAGCAACTGCAGTGGGAAAAAACCCATTGGAAAAAATCATATCCACTAGCACTATAAACACTGCTAAAATCTTTTGGTGAGGATTTTAGTTGCATGTGACGATGCACAAAGATATACTAGCTTTAGATGCACCAAATTGCCTTGTGTCACGAAAGGCCACTAGTTTACCCAATGTTGCATTGTTCTTTGATGCATCCATCAAACCATCGAAGTTGTCCTGATATATACCTTGATTCATATCAGGTAGTTAGATAGAATACTTATATAGAGGTCAAAATTGTAATTTTAGCATCTTAAATCGAGAGAAGTAAACAAGTGGGCCCTATCAATAGATTAATTGACAGAAAACGTTAGCGAGTTGTCACGAGTGACCCAATGACCCACCCATTGCATTGGAACGAGGGCATAAGGATCCCCCTAGGGGAGCCGCCCATGTGTTGTACCAACAACACCTATCTCCCTATAGTAGGCAGATTTAAGGAAAAGTTAGTGCTGCAGGGTAATACTAGATGTGCAGATAAACTGTACTTTTTGGACAGCACTGTTATATTTCTCCAACGAGGTTCAGACTTGGCATGGAAGGCTGCCTACTGCATTGAAAGAGTATGAAAGGCTCTAGGACCTCATTGAAAGGTCTAGAGTTGTCCAAGGTGTTCCGGAAGGTTCCGAAGTCCTATAGAGTGTTGTTTCTATAGGAACACTGCAAGAGGGGGGTGAATTGCTGTGTGGAACTTGTATGCGGAATTTAAACAAATTTAAACGAATTAAAGAGTACGAGTGATATATTTATGAGAAAAACTTCCTTGGCCCTAAGGAAGAAAACTCCACTTCTATTATAGGCCTGTAACAGCTATTACAACCTAAATTCTCTAATTTCCCTCGTCAATTCCTGTAGGAACTTGATTCTCAATTCTCACTCTTTATCTCTCGCTTCTCTTTCTCTTTTTCTCCACTCTTCTCTAGTTCTCACACTTCTCTTTTTCTCACTAATTACAACTCAATTCTGACTCTAATACATTGAAAAGACCTTTTAAACTGGACTGGAACAACAACATCAAAACATGTACTCGTTAAATACTCAATGTGTTCTCTGATGTTCTTCACTTCTTCTTCTGAATTTCTTGGAGTATTTATAGAATGGTTCTGGCTTGTAATCTTCAGTCTTCAACCACGTTCTTTGCTCATCCACAACTCCATGATTTCTTCCACTATCCCAAGTATGTAGACCAGGAGAATAGGCCTTTTGACTTGACTAATTTAACCGCTTTATTCTTGCCCATGAACCCATGACTTTATTCCTACAATCTAGGATGCTTAACAACTTTTCTTGACTTGTTAAAAACCCTAGATGCCGTTTTTATTCTTCAGCAAAATCAGCCCAATAAATTAACCTAGACCACTTCGTAGGATAGATTCGTAACTTGCTTTTAGGTTTGATGTTCCAATCTGATTTGAGACTCCAATGTAATTACTAAGTTCCTAGAAGATTATGCTTATAATCTTCTTGGAAATTCTCTTCTCTTTACCAAGACACTTCATGTGGATGTCTTGACTTTGTTCGCCTGTTCCTGTAGGAACAGATCTATTCTCGCAGCTTGTTCCTACATAACTGTGTTACCAAGGAACTTCTTTTCTTTCTTCTGTGTTCCTTTGCAATATTCTGCCTAGGAACTTCTCCATGAACTTGGTTGTTTAGCTTGTTACGTTCCTTCAATATTGCTCCAAGTTCCTTACACTTTGAACCTGTGAAATCTCATAGGAACTCAAAGTATATATTAGTTAAGCTTGTTTGTGTTAGTCATCATCAAAACTTTACTCTCAATTCATGAGTCAACAATTTCCCCCTTTTTGATGATGACAAACCAAGGCAAACAAGCGTAGAAAAAGATAAACATATAAAGAAACATATTTTGATTTTGATTTTCTGATTTAAGTTAAATATACACTAAGCAAAAACTATGACTAGGATTATATACAAGTATATACATAGGAACTTTAACTTTGCAGGTTTTTAATAGAGTGTGATAGAGTGAGAGAGAATTAGGATTCAGATTTGATTTTATTATGCAATGTATGTTGCCGTTCTCTTCCCCCTTTTGGCATCATCAAAATTTAGAACTATGTTCCCTGAGAAACTGACCATCACAGCACCATTATTTCATATAATGGTAGAGACCCCAATGTTGGAATATTAATACGTAGCTCAGCAGCAATCTAGCAATATTAGCCATCAAGATGCATCTAAAGAATCAAGTTTAGAAGTATGACTGATACGTTCAAAAATATAAAATAAAGCAAGAAAAAAATTCACTACCCATAACTAATAAGAGTTTTATTAAAACAAAGAAAAGAGAAACAACGAAAACAAAAGAAAAAGAAAATAAAAAGAAATCCAGAACAAAAGTACAACCACATCGAATAATGTTAAATAAGGAGAGTGCAATGAAGAAGGAATGGGTCATATTGGGCTTAAGAGGCAGGGATGATGCTTAGAGGAACAGGGTCAGCTGAGGTTTCGTCAGGAACTGAGGTAGGGGCTGTGTCCATAGGAACTGAAGTGCTGGGAACTTCGTCTTCTGGTGCATCTTCTTCAACGTGAGTTCCTCCTTCGCCTTCAGCAGCAGCAGTTTCAGCAGGTGTTGATGGAGTTCCTTTCGCACTTTTAAGCTCTGCAAGGCATGCCATTACTTCTGCATGCTTCTTGTCGCAAGACAACATAAACGAACTCAAGGCCTGTCTCATCATAAAGACTTGACCTTCAACATCCTGCAATTTCTCCTGCAGTTTCTTGAGGAACTGTTCCAACTGCTCTGTCTTCCCAGGGACTAGAACCTCAATCTCAGTAGTTTTAAACCCCTCAGTATCAAGATCAATTTTAGGTGGCTCACTCTCAGACTTGCTAAGGAGTCTCCTACTCTTCCTCACTTTTGATCTCTCTTCTTCCTCCCTCTTATTTTTCTCTTCTAACTTCAAAATCTCAGTGTACCACTGAGTTTGTCCTTTTAAAACACCCAAATTCAGTCCATTCATAAGAGTAACATGAATGTACTGATCCTTCTTCATTCCAACCTTCCCATATCCCTCTAATGGTACATTAAAGCTGTTGAAAATTTTGGTCAGTAAAGTTCCATAACCAACTTTCAATCCACTTGGAACTGTGTGATCCAAGTGAGATATCATCAAGCTTGGGAAATTTACTTGCACATTGAACAAAAGACAATAAATAACCGCACAATCCAATAAGTTAGCTTCATTCCTCTTCTGTGTTCGTGGGAACACAGTTCTCCTAACAACATTAAACATTAATTTTCCAAGAGGCGAGAGTGAATTATGATCAATTTTGTTCACTCCCTTCTTCCCTCCTAATTCTGTCAAAATCTCATCTTTATTTACTTTCCCAATCTTCAAATTATATCTCCCTTTAAAGTAATTATCATAACCCTCATTTGGAACCTCAAATAACTTAGCCAAATAATCAGCATCAAACGAAATCTCAACATCATTCACGGAACTGGTGATAGTTCCTTTAGCAAATCCATAGTTTTCACAGAATTCGTGGATTGCTCTAGGATACGTATCATCAATTCCATGTTCACTTAGTAATTTAATCCACCCCTGATTGTCTATAACATCTAATAATTCCACATAACCCACCGAACTACACCAATCTAAGTCTAAAAACAAACCCGGAACATACTTACTTGCTTCAACCTCCGTCGTTTTTCCAGAGTCGTCACCAACATCAATGTCTTCTTCCTCATCCATTGGTTCGACTTCGTCCCTTTGTCGTTTTCTCTCAGTCATGGAGGAACTAGGTTTGGGTTCAGATTTGTCAGTGGTTTTTTCGGTTGGTCGCTTTTTGGTTGTGGGGGTTTGGATTTCAGTGTCAATGGAAGATGAGTGTTGAGTATCCATGGTTAGGTTTTTGAGTTTTTGGGGGTTATGAAGAGTGAGAAAGTGAAAGTGAAAGAAAGAGAAAGGGTTTTGACGGTTGAGAATGAGATGTGATGTGAATATTGGGTTGATTAGATGGGTATTTAAGGGAAAAGTGGTGCATGTGAGTGGGATAATAAATTTGGTATATTTTGCAAATTCCTTCTAAATTCATTCTCCCTATTTACGTGTAATTGGTAGCAAAATTTTGTTCATGGAATGTAAAAATTAAAAATAAATATATACATCCTATAGGGTAGGAATATGAAACAATCATAAACAAAAATTAATTTCTGGAAATTAATTTATGAGGAAAAATAAAATTAAGGAAAAAATATTTTACGTGAAAAGAAGGAACGTATCGCATACCATCTAATTAATCATCTTTAGACAAGCAATCATGACACTAAGGATAATATTGATAGACATTTGCGATTTATATTAAAGTTCCTGTGGGAACATGCTTTCGCACAAGATTTGTGATGAGAAGTGCACATAGGAACTGTGTTATAAATAATGACGTACCTGGAGGAACTTCATGGCTTTTGTTGCACTTTTATCAATCCGAGTTCCATCCTCATCTTCTCATATCTTTCTCTATTTAATGGCTTTGTTAAGATGTCTGCAATTTGATTTTCTGTTTGACAAAACTCAAGCTTTATCAAACCTTTTTCTACATTATCCTTTAGAAAATGATGACGAATATGAATGTGTTTAACACGTGAGTGGTGAACTGGATCTTTAGAAATACATATAGCACTAGTATTATCACAAAAAATAGGAATGCAATCATAGATAATACCAAAATCCCTTAGTTGTTGTTTTATCCAAAGCACTTGGGAACAACATGCAGCGGCAGCTACATATTCTGCTTCAGCAGTGGATAAAGCAACTGTGTTTTGCTTCTTGGAACTCCAAGAAACTAAACATGTTCCAAGGAACTGAACCATACCTGATGTGCTTTTTCTATTTACCAAGTCACCTGCGTAATCTGCATCTGCAAATCCTGTTAACTCAAATGTGTCACAGTGAGGATAGTATAAGGATAGGTCATCAGTTCCTTTCAAATATCTCAATATCCTCTTTACAGCAGTTAAGTGTGATTCCTTTGGATTTGCTTGGAACCTAGCACAAACACCAACACTGTAAGCAATATCTGGTCTACTAGCAGTTAGGTACAATAAGGAACCTATCATGCCTCTATATAACTTTTGATCCACACTTGTTCCACTGGGATCCTCATCCAATCTGGAGTTTGTTCCCATAGGAGTATGGTTTGTTTTTGATGTTCCCATGCCATATTTCTTGAGAAGTTCCTTTATGTATTTCTGTTGGTGAATGTAAGTTCCTTTTTCAGTTTGTTTGATTTGCAAGCCGAGAAAGAAATTTAACTCACCCATTAAGCTCATTTCAAATTCCCTGCTCATAAAATTAGCAAATTCTTGACACAAGGATTCGTTAGTAGCACCAAATATTATATCATCAACATAAACCTGAACAATGAGAAAATCAGTTCCTTTGGATTTTATAAACAAAGTTTTATCAACTTTTCCTCTTTTAAGACCATTTTCCAAAAGAAACTTTGACAACCTCTCATACCACGCTCTAGGAGCTTGCTTCAACCCATAAAGAGCCTTATCAAGCTTATAGACATGATTTGGAAATTTAGGATTTTCAAAACCAGGAGGTTGTTCCACAAAAACATCTTCATTAAGAAAACCATTTAAGAAAGCACATTTAACATCCATTTGATATAATTTGAAACCCATAAAAGAAGCAATAGCAATTAGGATTCTAATAGCTTCTAACCTGGCAACTGGAGCAAAAGTTTCTTCAAAATCAATTCCTTCTTGTTGATTGTAACCTTTAACTACTAATCTGGCCTTGTTCCTAATGATAGTGCCGTATTCATCTAGCTTGTTCCTGAACACCCATTTTAGTCCAATTACCTTTTGGTGTTCCGGTTGAGTCACAAGGTGCCACACCTTGTTTCTTTCAAATTGATTCAGCTCATCTTGCATTGCTTGGATCCAATCAACATCCTCAAGTGCTTCTATATGATTGCGAGGTTCCATGATGGACAAGAATGCATTAAAGGCACAGAAGTTCCTTACTTGAGATCTGGTCTGAGTTCCCTTCGTAATATCACCAATAATTAGATCCATTGGATGAGACTTTTGGTGTTTCCAAGGTTTTGGCTGGAAGTCTCTGATGGGAACTACTGTCTCTCCAGTTTCTCTAGGAACTTCTTCTGGATCAGTGATGTTTTCTTCATGTTCAATGTTGTGTGGGACTTCATTCACTGTTCCTTCAGGAACTGCCTCGTTCTGTCCTTCAGTGTGGAACTGATCTTCAGGAACTCTTGCTTGTTCCTTGTTGGATGTTAAGTTTTCTTCATCTGGATCTCTTCTAACCAGCCCTATTTCAAAGTCCTCATGTTCCTGCAAAATGTTAGTATCTACACTATTTACATTATAGTTAGTTTCATCAAAAATAATATGTACACTTTCCTCGACACTTAATGTTCTCTTGTTGTAAACTCTATAGGCCTTACTATTAGAGGCATACCCTAGGAACACAGCTTCATCACTTCTTTCATCAAATTTCCCTAAGTTCCTTTTATCATTATTATGGACAAAACACTTACACCCAAATGTTCTAAGGTGAGATACATTAGGTTTTCGTCCTCTAAATAATTCATAGGGAGTTTTATTAGTGATGGGTCTAATCATGACTCTATTTATTATATAACATGCTGTATTCACTGCTTCTGCCCAGAAGTTCCTTGGAAGTCCACTTGCTATGAGCATTGTTCTTGCCATGTCTTCTAAGGTTCTGTTTTTCCTTTCCACAACACCATTTTGTTGAGGTGTTCTTGGAGCGGAAAAATTGTGATCCATGCCATGTTCCCTGCAAAACTCATCAAACTTGTAATTTTCAAATTCCTTTCCATGATCGGATCTCAAATGAATAAGTTGACAACCACTAGATTTTTGAACCTTCTTAGCAAAGCATGTAAATTCATCAAATGTTTCATCTTTACTATGAAGGAACATTGTCCATGTATATCTAGAATAATCATCAACTATGACCAAGACATATAGCTTACTACTTCTACTTTGGACTCTCATGGGTCCACACAAATCCATATGGATAAGTTCCAATGGTCTTGTGGTGCTTACAAGCTTTTTACTTTTAAAAGAATTTCGTACATGCTTGCCTCTAGCACATGCATTACAAACTTTGTCACAGAGGAACTTGACATTAGGTAAACCAACAACAAGTTCCTTTGACCTAAGTTTATCAAGCAAGTGAAGACTAGCATGACCCACACGTTTGTGCCAAAGTAGAGGATCATCCTCAATCACACTTAAACAAGAAAATGTGCATTTGGGGACTTTAAGTAAATCAACCACGTAGGTGTTCCCTTTGCGTCTTCCTTCAAGTACAACTTGATTAGTGTGATTGTTGATGATTTGACAATGCTCATTAGTGAAGCAAACAGAATTCCCTTTATCACAGAATTGGGAAATGCTAAGTAAGTTATGTTTAAGACCATCAACAAGAAAAACATTATCAATTGCATGGGAACTTGACTTTCCAACCTTACCTAGGGCAACTATGTTACCCTTCTGATTATCACCGAACGTCACAGTTCCCCCTGAGTAGGCTGCCAGTGAGAGAAACTTGGATTTGTCGCCTGTCATGTGCTTGGAACAACCGCTGTCGAGATACCACATGTTGTTCCCCCTCACTAGCACCTGCAAAACAGATTAGATGTTAGGTGTAGGAACCCAGGTTTCCTTGGGTTCCTCTGTAGACACATCATCATTAAGTTTCTTAATCCATGTTGGTTTTATGTGTCTAGCATTTACATCTAAACTGGAGTTCCTTATGGAACACTGGTTTTTTAGATGACCCGTGTTCCCACAGAACATACACACCTTGCTACTTGGAAGTTCCACATATTTATTCCGTTTTCCCATTTTCCTTGTATAATTAAAACCGAGACCTTCAGTCCTTTTAGTTTGGGCATTCAATATCCATGTTGGAACTTTGTGTTGACTATCATTTTTGGTTTTTAAATTAGTGAGTTCCCTTTTGACACTATCAAGTTCCTTCGAAAGTTCCTTGATGACTGAATCTTTTTGCGTTCCTTCAGTGAAACTCTCATTTAGTTTAGTCAACTTGTAGCAATTTAGTTCCATAGTGATTTGACTAAGTTCCTTTTGAAAATTTTCAACTTTTGCCTTTAACTTCGCATTTTCATCTAATAAGTCGAAAAATCTTTTCTCAGTTTCAGTTCTATTTAGCCTTAGCCATTCACTATGTTCCTTACGAGTTTGAAGAGCTTTTTCACATTCAGTTTTTACTCGTAATACATTAGTCCAGTTTTTGTGAAATTTTATCACTAGGTCTACTAGTTCATGTTTAGAGAAGGCATCAAGAAGATCAGAATTTGGATATACCTTATTATCGGGTTCCTTGTGGAACTCGTTCCTATCAGTTCTGGCCATCAAGCATATGTTGGCAACTTCTTCATCAGGTTGTTCCTCTTCATCTTCTTCGCTCTCAGAATCTCCCCAGGCTGCTACCATTGCTTTCCTTACATCATTCTTGGAATAAGAAGGTTTGTAGAATTTTTCTTTGACTTGTTCCTTCTTTTCCCTGACATATTCATTGCCCTTGGACTTCCCCTTTTCAGTATCCCATAAGGGACAGTCTTTGATGAAGTGATCTGAGGATCCACACTTATGGCACACGAATTCCCTTTTGTTACTAGTGAATTTTCTGCCCGTGTTCCTATAGGAACTTCGATTCTTGTTGAGAGCCCTTTTGAATCTTCTGACCAGCAACGCAGCCTCATCATCTTCTTCTTCTGATTCGTCACTTTCAGCTTTCAAGGCCAGCCCTTTGCTTCTGGAACTTTCTCCAGTTCCTCCAAGATGCAATTCATGGGTCAGTAAGGAACCAGCAAGTTGTTCAATGTTGTACTTCGTGAAATCCTTTGTTTCCATGAGTGCAGTGACCTTGGCTCTCCATCTTTCATCTTGTGGTAGACTCCTCAGTACTTTCCTAACCTGCTCATCAGTGGGTATATCTTTTCCAAGAGAAGAAAGCTCATTGGTGATGTTAGTAAAACGAGTAAGCATATCTTGTACTGACTCTCTAGGTAACATTTCAAAACGTTCATATTTAGACATTAACAAATCAATTTTAGATCGTTTTACTTCATTAGTTCCTTCATGAGTTACTTGCAATAAATCCCATATTTGTTTAGCGGTTTTGCACCCCATGACACGGTTGTGTTCATGCGGTCCAATACCACAATGTAACAATTTAATAGCACGTGCATTAATTTCCATTTTCTCAAAATCTTCTTTTTCATATTCAGAAATTAACTTAGGAACTGCTTCATTATTAGCGTTAGTTTTTGTTACCTCATAGTCACCTACTTCAATCACTCGCCAAACCTGGTAATTTTCAGCCTTGATGAAAATCTCCATTCGATTCTTCCAATAAGTATAAAACTTTCCATCAAACATGGGTGGTCTTTGAGTTGAGTAACCTTCCTCCAACTTCTCGTGAGTGTTCATCTTCAGGATCCCTCTTCAAGGTTGCTTGAATTTCCCGAGAACCTGGCTCTGATACCAACTGTTGTTTCTATAGGAACACTGCAAGAGGGGGGGTGAATTGCTGTGTGGAACTTGTATGCGGAATTTAAACAAATTTAAACGAATTAAAGAGTACGAGTGATATATTTATGAGAAAAACTTCCTTGGCCCTAAGGAAGAAAACTCCACTTCTATTATAGGCCTGTAACAGCTATTACAACCTAAATTCTCTAATTTCCCTCGTCAGTTCCTGTAGGAACTTGATTCTCAATTCTCACTCTTTATCTCTCGCTTCTCTTTCTCTTTTTCTCCACTCTTCTCTAGTTCTCACACTTCTCTTTTTCTCACTAATTACAACTCAATTCTGACTCTAATACATTGAAAAGACCTTTTAAACTGGACTGGAACAACAACATCAAAACATGTACTCGTTAAATACTCAATGTGTTCTCTGATGTTCTTCACTTCTTCTTCTAAATTTCTTGGAGTATTTATAGAATGGTTATGGCTTGTACTCTTCAGTCTTCAACCACGTTCTTTGCTCATCCACAACTCCATGATTTCTTCCACTATCCCAAGTATGTAGACCAGGAGAATAGGCCTTTTGACTTGACTAATTTAACCGCTTTATTCTTGCCCATGAACCCATGACTTTATTCCTACAATCTAGGATGCTTAACAACATTTCTTGACTTGTTAAAAACCCTAGATGCCGTTTTTATTCTTCAGCAAAATCAGCCCAATAAATTAACCTAGACCACTTCGTAGGATAGATTCGTAACTTGCTTTTAGGTTTGATGTTCCAATCTGATTTGAGACTCCAATGTAATTACTATGTTCCTAGAAGATTATGCTTATAATCTTCTTGGAAATTCTCTTCTCTTTACCAAGACACTTCATGTGGATGTCTTGACTTTGTTCGCCTGTTCCTGTAGGAACAGATCTATTCTCGCAGCTTGTTCCTACATAACTGTGTTACCAAGGAACTTCTTTTCTTTCTTCTGTGTTCCTTTGCAATATTCTGCCTAGGAACTTCTCCATGAACTTGGTTGTTTAGCTTGTTACGTTCCTTCAATATTGCTCCAAGTTCCTTACACTTTGAACCTGTGAAATCTCATAGGAACTCAAAGTATATATTAGTTAAGCTTGTTTGTGTTAGTCATCATCAAAACTTTACTCTCAATTCATGAGTCAACATAGAGCATGGTACTAGGATGTTCTAGGATGGAATTACTCTAGAGTGTTCTAGCAAGTGTATGGAGGTCTTAGGGGTTGTCTCTGGAATACTTATGCATATTCTTGTACATAGATAGATGTATCTAGGCTATTCTCTCATGATATAAGAGCATGTAAAGACTAGAAGGCTCTAGCTAGGGTATTGTGTAGAACCCTCCATTTGAGGAGGTTAGAATGTTCTAGATTAGACATAGTAGGAAGGGGTGTAGCTTATAAATACCCAAGACGTTCATTTATACATTCATTCAGGAAAAAAACACACAAGCCTTGTACTCACATTCTCTCAAGCAATACCACACATACTTTAATTAAACACTTGTGCTTTCTTACTTACTCTCATATTCAAGCTTTCGTTGCATTACTTAGGTACATACTAGGAAACGGGTTAGCCTTAACTAGCATCGAAGGGGTGGAAGTTAGTGGGCAGCGATTCTAAGACTAAGGAGAATTAGTTAGCACGTGACAAGTGGTATCAGTGCGGCTACGGTCGTTGGGATATATCGGTGTTCACACTACAATAAAATAAGGCATATGTAACACTGCAAAATCATTGCCCAATATATGAAAAGTGTCACCTTACATCAAAGGCAACAAAAGTGAGGCGTTGCATATGCCTCCGTTACCTATTCCTTTAGCAACACTATTTTTTGCAAAGGCAACACTTTCAAAAATCAAACAATAAGGTATCTAAGGCAACAATAAAGTGACGAAGATGGTGTTACTAACAAGCTATGTTAGGATCAAAAGAAAAGGAAATCCCGTCCCAAGAAACGTCGGAAACCTCGAAAACAATCTTCTCATGCTTGTAATATGAATACGAAAAATGATGAGGTTCTTAACAAGGAACGTGAAGCATTTGAGCAACCAATAATTCCTAATTGTTTTGATTATTTAACTAAATGTGGTTCACGTTCACTCTTCGATCCTCCATGAGCTATGCGGTAAAATGGTCAAGCTAATGACCTTAAACAAGCGCTTCTCGGGAGGCAACCCATATTTAGTTTAGTTTTTAGTAGCTTTTTCATTTTTATTTTTTTCAGTTTAGTAGGGACTCTAGCTCATTTCTTAGTTTTGGTAAGGGGAGAGTGAGGTACTAATGAATTCTTCAAGTGTTTCGGTGTGATTACAGGTGCAATTTAGGTGAAAAAAGTGAAAAAAGGACGAAAAAATCTCACTTAGCTGCATGCCCGGACCCCACGGGCGAATAGCACTACCCCGGGCGAATAGCCCTCATCCCGAGCGCGTAACTCGTTTTACAACACTTAGTTTTTTTCACAAAAATCACCTAAATAGCCATTTGCCCGGACCCTCCGGGCGAGCAACCCCCCTCCGGGCGCTCAGCCTTCGGGCCGGGCGTGTGGCGTTTTTCTTCGTAATTTTTTATTTTTTATTTTTTTATTTTTTTTCTTTTTTTTTTCTTTTCTCCTCTCCTTTTTCCACGCCTTTCTTCTTCTTCTTTCTTCCTTCTTCTTTCTCTCACCTCTCATTTTCTTATCTTCACTTTCTCTCTCTACAAATTCCTCCATATTTTCTCTAACTTCTCTCTACTATATCTCACTCATTACTCACCCAAATTCACTCAAATTTTCACCAAAATCAATCTTTTTCTATCCTCTCTTAGATCCCCACAATAATTTTCAATTACAACCACTTTCATCTCACACCCACTAATTCCCACTCGCTAATTTTCCATGGCACCTAAAAGGCAACAGGTCGGAGAAAGCTCAAGAGGCGAACCACGAGGGCTAGGACGTGATCCTACATATGGGTTAGTCGCTTTTGGTTCCCAAGAGCAAAAGGTAAGGTTCGAAAAACTCAAATTAAGGCATGTTACCCCCACCCGTTTCATAGATCATCAACTATTGCATGCTTTAGGTGTTCATAATGAAACTGAGGAATTATTTCGATCTATGGGTATGCATAGTTTTTTTGGTATGGATGCCCCGACTTATCCTGACATAACGTATGAGTTTATGTCAAGTTTTGAAATTGACAGGCCCAACCCCAAGGCACCTGTTAGAGGTGTCAGTTTTAGAATGTTCAATGTCGATCGTTATGAAACAATCGAAGATTTTGGGGCAATATATGGTTTGGCCAGTTGGGGGCGTGCTAGACCCCCAAAGGGTTTTGATGATGTAGCTTGGTGGTATTCTTTGACAGGTGTGCATCTGACCAACTGGCAGCATGCAAAGGCTAATTTAATCCACCAGCCTTCTGCTAGGATCACTCACTGTTTTCTTGCAGGAACGGTATTTGGTCGGTTTGAATAACTTGAAGTTCATACCAGAGAGATGTGGTGCCTAGGAAGGCACTTAGTTAAAACTTCATTCCCCTATCGTCTTCACCTTCCCCATCTATTTGCTATGCATCTCCATACCCAATGTAAGACTTATACAGGTACCGATCGATTTGGTGAACCTACCATTAACAATATTGTTTTTGGTGGCCTTCTGACATTTGTTGGCAGGTAATAAGGCTAACTTTGAGTATGGGAGGACCCCTGCTGTGGGGTCCCGCTACTTGGATGCCGCCTACCTCAGCCAATGTGATTGGCTAGATTTGTGTGGTGGGGGGCGCATCAGATGGTACATAGGACCATCCAAGGGAGTTTCTGTTACCCTCCCTGATACTTCACTGACCGGATCGCTGCCTGATCAACAATCCTATCTTATGCCTCTGGATGGTCGTCTTGCAGGTTCTTCTGCAGGTACCTCAGGACATGCTGGGCCGAGCCAAGCCCAGCAGTTCGTGCCCCAGCCACCACCCCAGCAGCCCCCACAACAACCACCTACAGACCCTGCCCTGTGGCAGGCGCAGATGAACCAGCTGCAGAACCAGTTCAACAACTTCTAGATCCAGCAGCACCAATTCATGGATCGGTTTGCCACTTTTGAGCAGAATCATCGTCTTGCTATGTACCCGATCTATGACCACTACGTCTGTACCGGCGTAGTACCCTTCGCTGGCCCCCACCCGTCATGGTACCACTTCAACCCTGGAGAAGGGACCAGTGGAGCAGGAGGAGCAGATGGTGATGATGATGATGATGGTAGTGCTAGTGAGGACACTGACACCTTCCTCCAGTCTGACTGAGAGGAGTCCCTTACTTCCTTCAGCATGAGGACATTGCTGAGTCCGGCTTGGGGGAGGTAACTTTATTGCTTTCTTAGTTTAGTTTTTATTGCTTTCTAGTGTAGTTTTATTGCTTTCTTAGGATAGTCATATGGTTTGTACTACTTGTTAGAAGTAGGAGTTTACATATGACCAAAAAAAATGTACTGCTTTCATAGTTTAGATTTCTTTTTGCTTTTGTTAGTTAACTTTAGTTGATTGATTGATTGATTGGTTTGATGAAACTTTGTGAATGGTGACTTCCCTGTGCCCCGCATTTTATTTAAAAATGTTTTTGATTGATTTGGGCATGTGATGAGTTTTGTTTTGGGAATTGCTAATTTGGACTTGAACTTGACTTAGCTTGAAACGATTTCTAATCTTGCCATTATAACCATGTGTAAAGTAGAGGCTTGAAATGTGTTAACGGAAGGATTTGAGCCGCATACATATTTCTATGCTTATTTTCTTTCATGTGTGCTTAGTTCCTGGTGCATGTATGATCCATGTTTTTGGCTTTTGACTCTAGTAGCTTGGCTTTGATATGTTACATGCTGCAAATGATAAAAGGCATTCATTTCTTTTAGGAGCTTTCAGATTTTAGGCATTCCTTCACAAAATTTTCCCTTGGTCCTTATTTTGAGCTTTTACCCTTCATTTGCATTTTAGCCACATTACAACCCTATTTGGCCTTGTTCTAATCATTTGATTTATGCCCAAGCTTGGCTTGGGGGAGTTGAGGAGTTGTTTTGTTGTTGTGTTGCATTTGATTGGAGGTTTTGGAGGATTGGAAAATTGTGAAAAGGTTTGTGTTAAAGTTTAATAATAGGTCTCACATTAAGGCTCTGCATACCAATGTCTAGGCTAGTTTAATGAAGAATTAAAATGTTATACATCTTTTATTGGCCTAGATATGTATGTGTGATGATTTTATCCTTGACATGTCATTAAGAGTCGTGAGTCTAAGTTGAAAAAAAATCTTGAAAGTTGAAAGAAAAAGAAAAAAAATAAATGAAAAATGAAAAAAAAACAAAAAAAAAAAGGAAATTGAAAAGATGTTGAAAAAGAAAAGGCTTGTGATATTTGGAGTTGTTGAAATGTAAAGCTTTATGGTGTGATGTGATTCTATGAAAATTGGCTTGATGTTGGAGTTGATGTTGGAGATGTTACTTTTGATTGTTACATGCGTATAGCCCGCATTTACCGCCACATTATCCCAAATTCTATCCTACCCATCACCCTAGCCACGTTACAAGCTCATAAAGACCTTTTTGATCAGCATGTGCATGTTTTTAGTTCTTGTGAATTGAGTCAATTGCCAAAGCTAGGGAGTATTACTTGCATTTCGAGTCGACATTCATACTAGGATTGAGTGACTACCTTTAAACACTTGCATGAGGTGTGAGATGTGGGTTTGGGTTCTCAAATTTTGCATTCAAACACTTATTGCACTTGCATCCTTATTTGGGATTAAGGGTGAGCTTCATTATCTATGCTCAATTTTATGTGTGGAGTGACACCGAGTGAGCTACTTTAGTCATCGACTTCTATTTCTTACATGGTTGGCTTATTGATTTTGATTTGAGTGAATGGCAGTCAAGGGATTTTGATGGGTTGGTTGAGGATCTTGCATACTCGGAATTGCTTGAGTTAGTCTTGTTTTGCAAAGTTAAAGGGGTGAAGTCATTGTTTGCTTAGTTGTTTGCTTGAGGACAAGCAAAAGGTTAGCTTGGGGGAGTTTGATAAGTTGATATTTTATATGTATTTTATCCCCGAGCCCGATTGATTTTTAGCTCTAATACGGCTCTTTTGAGCCATTTCTACTAACTTTTGCTATTTCGAGTGTTTGTTGTGCTTTTTATTAGATTTTACAGAAATCGATGATTTATCGTTGTTTTCCGAGCCTTTTGAAGCACTTGAAGAAGTTAGTGAAGAGTTGAAGCCATTTGGGAAGCTAAACCGAAGACTAGAAGTGTTAAAACGAAGAATTAAAGAAGCAATTAAGGAAGAACGAGCAAAAACCGAGAAACGAAGGCAAAACAAGCCACTCGCCCGGGTCGAGGCTGTGCGCCCGGGTGAGGGCTGCACGCCCGGACCCTCCGGGCGGGTGGCTCTGAAGGCTTAAATTCGCGTGTTTTTCCCTTATTTAGCCGAGGTACTTAAGTGTTTAGTCTCCTAATTAGTCATTTACGCCTCTTTTAACTTTAGAATCCTAGTTACTCTAAAAATTCTCTAAAAGTGTAGAATTCTATTCAATCATTCAATCAATAATATTCAGGTTCTATTTTAATCTTAATTCTTGTTCTTAGTTATGTTTATTATTATTTTCAATTTATGTTCTTAGTTTTAATAGTTTTATGTTTAGATTTAATTTCTTGATTATTGTTAGTTTTGTTTAGTTTAATCATGTTTAGTATTTTTATTACTTTCATTGATTTAGTTTTTGTTTCTTCAATTATGAGTGAGTAGTTCTTTTTCTAGGACTAGGGGATCCATGGACTAATTGGTGATGTTTTGCTCATAAATACTAGTTTAACTATTAATGTACCTGAATTCCTATTGTCAATTTTTATTGGTTTCAATTAAATACTGGCCAGGTTTAGTTGTTAGTTTGATATTGTTGAAATCGATGCCGACAGGTAGGATTACCACAATTAGATCATAAGGACAATAGGCAAAACGAGTCTAAGTGAGCGAGAGCCATTAGAGGAGTTTTGAAGGGGACTAGATTCGAGAGAATTAGTGGACCTTAATTCAAGGAAATTCGTTGGTTAATCTGTGGTGAACCGATGTCCTAGATTTAGTCATTAATTAATTTCCTTAATCAATCTAGCTCTAATTCTAGTTAATTTCTTGGTCACAATTGTCACTCAAAGGCCCTTTGCACAGTCTAGACTTTTTAGAACTAATAGGTTTAATTGCTTCCCTGTGGATTCGATCCCTGCTTCCCTGTGAATTCGATTCCTACTTCCCTAGCTATATTAGTTAGAGTGGTTCGGTTTATTTTTGATAGGTGTGCGATAGCCTCATCATTACATATATGAGCAAAAAGCCAAAAGCATAATGGTCACTTTCAATATCTATTATTTTAATAGCGATGTTTAATTAAACAAACTATATTAATAAAATTTCATAAATAATATTGATCATCACCAAACTTTTGCAAACTATTTGAAATCCATAAACGTCTAATGTAGATAGTACGTACATTACACTTCCTACGATAATAAATACTCTAATCAAATCGTACGTTTACTAATAGAAAACAAATAAGGACGTTTGCATTGCGAAATAGAGAACACCACGAAGTACAAACAAAAAGTACTAATAACATTTATAAAATCCAATCGCATCAATGAAATAAATCCAAGTCGTTAACATCTTCATCATTGTCATCATCAACATCTTCATCCATGCCAACGACTCCCTACAACACAAAAGAAACAAAAGAACAAAAAGCTCAAAAATAATACAAGTATAGCTTACCAATTTACAAGACAAGTTTCAACATCTCACCCATTTTTAAAGCAAAAACAAGTATAGTTTACCATAAAACCAAACAAAACAAAGGAAACAAGTAACAAGATATAAAGCAAAATAAAAAGCAGCAAAAGGGATGGGGGAAGGAGATTTCTTCTTTCTGCCAAATAAGCTTTTTAGCACAATGGGGGCACAATCAATTCAAAAAACTATATTAAACTACCCTTTCCTTTCATTTAAAAGAGTGTACCTGCTCATTTTGAAAACTTGAGTTAGGTGGTGACTCAAGTTGGAGCATTTCAGTCAAGACATGGGTTCTTTGATCATTTTTGTGAGACCTACCATCTTGCAATAGGGAGTCAAACATGCTTAAGTCGTAAGGCATATTTGGACTTTGTTAAAATTGAGAGAAGAACGATCGAAGACCATTGACAAATATCATCTTATCTTGCTGTCTCTTAGCTTCATAATTTTTTTTAAGAGCCTCCATCTTCTCATCATGCTTCTTTTGAAGCTCTTCCATCATAGCCTTTTGCTTTAATTTTGTATTAGAAACACCCCTTCCATGAAGGGGTAACCCATAATTTTTGTCCTTTGAATTAAACAAAGAACAACAACATCCTCTTTATCAACGCCCACTGATTGCGAACTTGATGCCTTAAGTTCACACTAGTTTGAAATTGAAAGAATAGTCAGCACCAGTGTTTAGCAAACTAAGTTGAACAGAATGCATATATGAAGAGTGGTTCTTACAATCAATTTGTCTCTTGGATCACCCGCCTTACGCTTAGTTCACTTCTCTTTACGTGTTGCAATAAACATTTCAGCAAGTGTGGGATTTTTTGTTGTTTTCTTCTCCTTTTTCTACAAAAGATAAGTTCAAAATAATACTTACATCCAAAAAAGACACATGTAAATTAAACATAAGTGGCATTTCAAATAATAAACCTGATAAGATAAACAAATGAAGGATTTGAAACATGGTACCACTGATATATCTTGAATTAACCAGTACAACAAATTAAAAATAGCCACCAAATTATCGAAAGTCCTAGTGATCGAGTCTCATACTACATGTACTTATGTACGGGCTCTTTGGGATTCAGCCAGAATTTGCAAGCAGGTTAAGGCAATTGTCATTTTAAGACTACAGGGGATGAATATGAGAAGAGCAACTATTGCTGAGAGAGAATGGATTCAAAATCTTCAGAGGACTATGCTGTAAACTTCAAACTAAAGTTTGGCAGATTACAGTTTGTGTGCAGTGTTAGAATGCTCTTTTGGGTGTTGCTGGTTGCTTTGGCTGGTTTGGTAGGTTGGCTTGCTGGGGCTAGGGGATGCAGGTTCTGGCAGTTGTGTTTTTGGTAGGGCTATAGGCTTCAGGTTCTGCAGTGTCTGCAGTTTGGTGAGCCTATGCAGGTCCTTGTTCAGCTGACTTGGTTTGTGATGTGGTTGCTCAGGTTTGCTGCTTTGGTTTGGCTGGCTGTTGTTTGTGGCTGGTTTTGCAGTGCTGCAGAGTGCAGTTTTGTTGCTGCAGGTGTTGGGTGCTATGGCTGCTGCTGCTTATGTTTTACTGTGTTTAGATGTTGGTATGGGATAGGTGTTTGTGGTGCTGTTTTTTCAGTGGTGGCAGGTCCAGGTTTGAAGTAGGCTGTTTTGACTGTTTTGCTGAGACTTGTGTTGTGCAGTTGTTTAGTTGCTGCTGTTTACTAGGCTGTTGTGTGGTGTTTGCTGGGTTATGTGTTGGATGCTGTGTCTGCTTTACTGTTTGGTGGCAAGCAGTCTGCACAATGAGTGCAGAGGTTTCAGTTGCTCTTTTGGTTCAGCTGATATGGCTACTATTATGTGTTGTGTGGGCTTTGTTTAGCTATGGTTTGGAAGTGTGGGGAGGCTGTTTTTTGTGCTGGTTTGGCTTCTGCAGAACTGGGTTCTGCAGAGTTTGGTTGCTTGGTTCTTTGGTGTTGTTCTGCATTTTGTTTCTGTAGTATTGGTTTTGGTGGCTTGGCCATGCAGTTTGCTTGCAGTTTTGCTGTTTATGGCTGGCCTGTTAGCTGTGTAAGCTGCAGGTTTTCTTGCTGTTTGTTGCTAGTTGTGTTGCTGTAGGTTTGGGTGTTTTAAGGAGGTTGTTATGCATGTTTTTTGTTTTTTTTTTTGGTCTGCTGGTGGCTTTTGCAGGTCTGATCCTGTTATGGGGGTTTGAGGCTGTTGTTCTGCTTAGTTTCTGGTTGTGTTTGTTGTTTGGGGAAGGCTCTTTGTTTTCTGGTTTATGGTGCTGTGAGCAGGTTATGTTGTGCAATTGTTCTTGGTGCAGATGGCTGGTTGGAAGTCTCTTGTTATGCTTGGTTGTTGCTGTTGTGAGTAGAATGTTTGGTCTGATTGCAGTCTACATAGTGAGCTTTGGTTATTTTGCTGCTGTGAGTAGAAAGGCTGGTTGTATAGGTTTTGGCCGTTTTGTTCTTTTCTTTGGTTTGGATAATTGTGGTTGTATAGATGTGTTCACCCTATCTTACACCAAATGAGAGTCAGTAACAATATTAATAAATGATATTGAGCTTAATTAATTAAAACGAGCAAAGAGGCAAATCATGGAAAAATTAGAGCATATAAACAGGGGAGTAACTTAAGAAGCAATTCTTCAAATCCATGTAACATTTATTTCTTTCCTCATCCAATTAATGGAGAAATAACAGGAGTATACTCACCCAATCTTCTCTAACCCTAGCAAAACTTTTCGGTCCTGTTGTATGCATAATGTTCTTCTTTCCCTCAATTCGATTCGTTGTATTTTTCTCACTAATTTTCTGACAAAAGAGGAAAAATTAAGGGTATGTTTTGTATCAAAATAAGAAATAGACAAAATGTCCTTAGAACATGAGGTAAGATATGACTTTCCAAATGTTTACATAAACAATAGTGTGATACCTTACGTTCGTCGCTGTGCCAGATTTTCAATAGTTCCTTGAACATTGTTTTTGGGACCCTTCTTGGTCGATTTTTCATCCTCATTGCATCACTTGTGAATTTTCAAAAGTGTNTGTGCCAGATTTTCAATAGTTCCTTGAACATTGTTTTTGGGACCCTTCTTGGTCGATTTTTCATCCTCATTGCATCACTTGTGAATTTTCGAAAGTGTTTTTTTTTCAAACGACACTTGTAGCACCTCCAGCAAGCACCTATGGTTTGTAAAACCCATTTCTTTCCTTCAATAGGAACAATGTAATGTTTCTGCAGTGAAATAATTCCTTATAAATTGAATCCATGATAAGTTGTAAAAATGAAGTACTAGCATTAATAAGTCAGACAATCATCCCTTCAATTACAACATTCATAAATAAAATGCAAAAAATTAGGAAAACTATGAGTTATAGCCTTAGGGAAGGATGAACAAATATGTTTATAGTATTCTGAACAGATGCAAGTACAGACTTATATATTCAAGTTGAATAGCTTTTTGTTTTTCCTCTCATTGAGAATCACTTTGAATTTTATTAAAGGCTAGGAAAATACTGATCATTACAACTAATTAATAGATATCTATAATAATGTAAGCTCGATGAAAAGTATAATCACATATAATAGTTATAAAACAAGAAAATAATCAATCTGACCGTTTGAAAGAAAAAATAAATCTTGAAGACTTCTTACCAGAACATATCCTCATAGTTCATCTCTCTTATCTTTCTTAAAAGAGGGCCAATTTTTCACAATTAAGGGGAGTATATTTGCTTTTCGAGCTATAGTTCCTAAGAAGCTAGTGAATTCATTCAGTGTTTTATCGTCCGGACCAATAGGTTGACCATGCTCGTTCAAGATGATTTCCAACCGTTCTTCTTCACTTCGTCCATGAACTTTATTACACATTGTGGGTCCTCTTGTTGGCTTCATTTTATCATCTATATGTAAAAAGAAAGTCGATTAAAATATTTACCAAATAATCATAATTCATTGGCCCGAGCAAAAAGTGTATAACTGGTAAAACGAACTAAAAAGAGAATCAACACAAAGTCACAAGTCGTTAACATATTGATCAAGTGAAGCATGATTTAAGAAAATTACATATAACTTACTAGTTTCTACATCATTGTCATTGCTACATTGCAATGATGTTTGGTCTGAGGGTCCTTCTACTACATCAATACACTTGCTTCTAGTTTGAATATTAAACTTTTGTTGCTTTTTCTTAAAAGCCAAAGCCAATGCCATAGTTTTTGGAACCCCCTTCTTCATGTTGCTCAACTGGAAACAATTTCCAAAAATAGTTAGATGGCTACATAGATGCACTTCAAAATCACGAGTAATTTAGACTTGTCCAAATTTGAAACAAAATATTATGAATAAAAAAGTAACACATGATATTTTGATCAAATGCTAATAATTCATTAAACATAAAGAAACAAGAATCTAATACCTTCTTATGAGTATACTTAGATCTTGGACTACTTAAATTATTGCCAATGGATAGTCCCTTATCAGAAGAATCAAGCTCAGCTTCGACATTAAAATATTTGTCACAACTATAGAGTTCATCTTCGCCCATGACACCATTAATTGTTTCCTTGCTATGATTCTTACTATTTTTTTGAGCTTCAACCTTCAATAACTTAGCCTTCTCCTCCAAACCAAATGATTTCATAACTGACTTGATCTATTTAATCCTAAGTTGTCTCATCCTCTCATATTCTGGAACTTGTGGTTCAGATTTTTCAAGATTTTCATTACTCGAAGCTCTCATTGCTCCAACCTTTTTGTCTTTTCTCTTGGTCATGCTTGCATCTATAATAAGACATGGAATACGGTAAAACATTAACATGTGAAATTCAAGGCTATGTACAGTTTCAGAGCTATATTCTATATTATATCGTCAACAACTTCCAATAACAAGTTTCAGTCAGCCACCTGAGTAAATTTTTTGTGTTCATAAAGTCATATAATCCATTCACAGTAGTACACAAACACAACAGTCATTTAAAAATAGAGAGTCGTAATCATCATCAACATTTCTAATCTCATGATGCCATTTCTTAACAAAAGCCAGTTCTAATTCCTTATTCCATAAGCCTATCACATAAGTCACAAAAGAAAATTCAGCAATCCTAATTTCATACAGCAATTCATAGCAATACATGGAATCCACGTATATGTAATATACATGAATGAATCAATAATTTATATGTGCTCTGAATCCCAATGTAACTATATAAAATTATTAGTCATATATAGTTTTGTAACTTAAAGTTAGTCATATAATTAAAGTAGAAACTAAGAATATAATTACAGATATACCATATCATGTGATATAATCAAGATAAGATTTTTGTTTGCAAAATATATTATATGTAGTTGGTTCCAAAGATAAGTCAGGGGAGTAGCAAGAATTTGATATTACTCACACATATAACAACCATGATTGTATTCTTCTGAAGGAAAGAAATGGGTGCTTGCTATTAATGCTATTCCACATCATTAATGCTTGTCTGGTGATATAATTAGATGCAGTAAACGCTCAAAAACTATAATTTGATTAATCATGTGATATAAGCAAGATAAGGTTGGGTTTTATAATTTGATAATAACATCATTCACCTTATTACTACTCCACATCAAAAATATCAAAATCAACTAATATTAAAAACTGGTGAAATAGATAAAACAATACCAATGGTGAATTGACAGTGGACTTTGGAGCAAAAACAAACAAGATGTTGCCGACATCAATCACATGCAATTGGCCAACCTTAGAGAGAAGAGAAGGAATTACAATGGGTGGAGAAGAAATTAATTAATTGCAAAATTAAATCGAATGTAGTTTAACTAACCCTTACCTTGTACAGGAAAGTATAATGGTTGAAATCAATTGAGCGGTGCGAAAATAAATCAACCGAATATATTAAATATTTTGTTTATAAGATGATGAATGTGTTGTGAGCAGTTGAAGAAGAGGGAGTCGTGAAACGTGCAGATCAACTGCTTGTTGGTGGGAGGGAAAATTTTGGAGCCAAAATATTTTCTCCATTTTCGAGGGTTATGCGTTGAACAAGGGAGGTATGAAACTGTGTTGGGTTGAACAAGATGAAGGTATGAAAATGACTTATTCCACTAAAGGTCTTATTATAGTTTGGTGAATTTTTTGGTACTTAAGCTTAAATCTATTCCACTAAAGGCCTTTTTATTTTTGGTACTTTAGTATAAGATTATTCAATTTACCTTAGCTCTATATTCAATTGGGTTTGGTTCAATAAATTAGTAGGGCTCTTTTGAGTTCGGTTTAATTTAATAGATACACTTAAACTCTATTAAGTTCAGTTCAATTCAATTTAAATGAACTCTATTTGGTTTAGTTCGACTCAACTTAGCTTAGCTTTGTTCTGTTTAGTTTAGTTCAATTCAAATCAGCTATCTTTATCAGTTCGTTTCGTTTCAGATCCTAATTCTCTTCTCTTATGAACAATTCATTTTATCTATTTCTAGTTCAGTTCATATTTAATCATTTCGGTTCAGTTCGGCTTCAATCAATTTATTTCAGTTCAATTCAGTTCAGATCAATTTAGTTTAGCTCCAATCAATTCAGTTCAGTTGTTTTTAGTAAATGTAAACATATCCTAAACCCGATTTTCTTATTTATATATCGAAATAACTATTCATATTTGTACAACTAAGGCCCTGTTCTGTAGGACTGAAATGTAGCTGAACTGAACTATACTGAACTGAGTTGAACTAAACTTACTACCCTTGAATCGTTGTATGTAATTGGTTAAGTTGAGATTCGGTAGATAGTGAATAAATTGGATTTATTTAGAATTGTTGGATTAAAGGAATTAAATAAAATTATAGCAATAGATTAGATTGAAATGGATTGGACTAAGGGCTTGTTTATTTCAACTGAAACATTTGAGCTGAACTGAATTGAACTAGTTGGAGGTGAATTGAAGTGAACTGAAAGTTTTTATTATGGATTAATGATTTTAATTATGGATTAAATTGATTATTTATTTTTAACTATTGATTTTTAATTATGATTATTATTGATTATGATTTTTAGTTCATTTCAATTCAGTTCAGTTCAATTTAATCCAGTTCCGCTCCATTCAATCATTCACTTCAGTTCCAGCTCATCTCTTTTATAATTAATTATAATAAGTTTTATGTTAATTATTTGAATGGACAATCATGAATATAGTTCCATCTTGTTACAAATCACATGCAATTGCAAGTTGTCTTCTATTTTTAAACAACTTGTTACTCTTAGTTTGTTATGATTAGATTTGTAATGCTGGCTATAATCTTCATTATTAAGTTGATTGTTGAGATAAGCTTTTACAATTAAACCCCACTTCACCACGCACAATAACGGTGTAATTTGAATCGTCCCCCTATACATTTTGACGGATGAAATTGCTCATTATCATTAAGATCCTTTTTCTTTGGAATGAAATAGAGATGAATTGAAGTGAACTAAACTAAACTAAAAAGAAATGAAGTAATAATTGTATTGAAGATGATATGAGATGACATGGGTTGTACTAAATGGAGCTGGACTGAACTGAATGAAGTTGAATAAAATGCCAATGATATGAAATAATTAAGCCAATGTTATTACAAATGGTATATTAGAAGTAATAAGGCCTTGATATTTTGGACTAAAGTTTTTGACACTTCAGTTCAGTTCAACTCTAATAAATTAAGTTCAGCTAATCTACATTATTTTATCTAATTCTTTTTATTTCATTTCGTTTCATCTCAATTCAGTGTAATTGAACTACGTTCTAGTCAAAACAAGACCTTACAAATACTAATACTTTCAATTTTTTATTTTAAAAAACAAACGCTCAAAAACTATATAGGCGGAAATTATAAATCCTACAACTTTTTTTTTTTTTTCCTTTTATTCAATAGTCCTCAAATGCTTCGAATTTTTTATTACTAAAAATAAAAAAACCTAATTTAAACGTAAATGATAAAACCCAACCTTTTTTGTTCCTTTTGTTCAATAGTCAAACCTCACCCTCCGTTAAATCCCACACCTTTTTTGTTCCTTTTGTTCTTCAATAGCCCTTAAACAGTAAACACCAAAACCCCACCCTCACAATTGGTTCAATTGCCATGAAATTATCACTCTAAAGCAAATTTACATACTCACTTGAATACTCATCTAGTGTAATTGATACGGTAGAAAAGATATTGGATACCAATTTGGTATAAGACGAGAAGGCATAGCAGCGCGCGGGTAGAAGACGAGAAGGTCGACGACATTGCAGCAATACGTTTGTGAGTATTTTTCATTTAATTGCAATAAGAAGTAGATAATTCAGTTTACTAACCATAGTAGGACTTGTTACTTGTTATTATTAGGCTTTAGTAGGAGGTTGTGAGAGCCACAAGAAGAGAAAGGAGTTATATTTGACTGATAAATTACAAATTTGGAAGAGTACGAATTGAATATTAGACAATATTATAAGCTAAGACTGAATTTACATTGATCAAATTAAAACACAAATAGTTAGATCTAGTTTTAGGATCAATATTATAAACTATATTTGTTGCTCAGAGAAGTATGCCAGCTTGCCACATTCCTTGGAATTGTTTTATTTACACAATGAATTGAGTTTGTTAAAGGTCTTGTATTTGTTCTGCTATGTAGTTAATAGCTAGGCAGTGTCTTCTGGCATGGTATGTGTGATTAGTTGTAGCTGTATGGTCCAAATGATACAGAAAAAGGGGAATTGAAGTAGCTGCCCCAAATGAACCCAAATGGATAGTAAGAAAAACATACCTAATTGTCGTAGTTGATAAGGAGAAAATGAACCCAAAAATACACATGGCCCTTTTTATTATGTTAAGATTGATCATATTATTTATATATTCAATGAAACTAGGCTTCAAATATTTCTTTTCCCTTAATTTACAATATTAATTCATGTGTAGTTTTATACTGATATGTCTTTTCCCTTAACTAGGCTTCAAATATGCCTTTTCCTTTTTATAGTTTTATACTTATGAATTAGGTGGTCATGTATATATTTTAGTTTAAAGGCTACTAAATTTGTAAGCTCTTTATGTTGTTTTCTTTGCATGATGACAACTTACCTGTTTGGATAGAATTATTTAGTTCAGAATGCGTTGATGCCCTATATACATTTTTTATGCATGTACTGCTTATGTGTTAGTATTATGCACATTGTGTCATTGTTTTCTTTTGCTTGAGTTAAAGAGTGGAGTGTTATTTTTCAGAGATTATGGAAAGCTTAAACAAAGATTGGATTGATGCACCCCAAAGTGCTGAAGAATATATCCAAGGAATTGAGAACTTTCTTGAGTTTGCATTTCAAAATTCAAACATGGACAACGATGAGGAGGATGAACCGGAAATATTATGCCCTTGTACAAAGTGTGTTAATAGATTTTGGCTGACTAGGGAGACAGTTTCAAACCATTTGATTGCTCACAAATTCCACACAAGGTATAAAGTGTGGAACTTACATGGTGAGGGACTAACAGCAGGGTCTTCATCAAGGGAAGGTGTTGGTGTCCAGTGTGATAGGTTGAACATGCATGACAATATGGATGGAATGATTAATGATATATCGAGAGAAGATTTAGCACGTGCAAGATTGGAAGAAGATGGAATTCACAAAGGTCCAAATAAGAGTGCTAAGAAGTTTTATGAATTGTTAAAGGATGCTCAGAAGGAATTGTATCCAGGTTGTAAGGATTTTTCAGTGCTTTCATATATCGTGCGAGCCTATTTGTTAAAATGTGAAAATGGGTGGAGCGATGCTTCTTTTGATAAATTTATGAAGCTTCAATGTGCTGCCTTTCCTTTTGCCAAACTCCCTACTTTTTTTATGAAGCTAAAAAAATGATAAAAAAACTTGGGCTTGATTATAAACGAATTGATGCGTGTCCCAATGATTGTATGTTGTATTGGAAAGAGCGTGAAAATGATAAGTCATGTCATATATGTAAAGCTTCTAGGTGGAAATTAAGTGAAAAGCAGAAGGAGGAAGGTGCCTTACCGCAAGATGGAGTCCTTGCAAAAGTGTTGCGTTACTTTCCACTTAAACCTCGACTACAAAGGTTGTTTATGTGTTCTAAGACAGCTGAACTCATGACTTGGCATGAAAATGGTCGTGAGAAAGATGAGATTTTAAGGCACCCCGCCGATGGACAAGCATGGAAAGATTTCGATGATGCGCATCCTCAATTTGCAAATGAGTTTAGAAATGTTAGGCTTGGTCTTACTATAGATGGTTTCAACCCGTTTAGAACTATGAGTGTCGCATACAGTGTTTGGCCAGTGGTTTTATCAATTTATAATCTGCCTCCTTGGTTATATAATAAGTCTGAGTACAATATCATGTCTTTAATTATACCTGGTCCTTGTTCTCCAGGTTATGACATAGATGTTTACCTACAACCATTGATTGAGGAGTTAAAGGAGCTATGGGAAGTAGGAATTGACACTTATGATGCTGTGAAAGGTGAAACCTTTTTACTTAGGGCAGCCTTATTATGGACAATTAGCGATTTTCCGGCTTATGCAATGTTGTCCGGGTGGAGTACTAAAGGGAAATTTGCTTGCCCTAATTGCAATCATAACACATGGTCCAAATATTTGAAATATAGTAAGAAAATGTGTTATATGGGGCATCATAGGTTTTTGAATGTAAATCATCCTTGGCGCCGTAATAAGAGAGCTTTTGATGGTAGTGTGGAGATAAGATCTTGCCCTTCTACATTGACTGGAGATGATGTATTAAAAGATTTAGAAGGGTTTGAAAATAAGTTTGGAAAACTGTTAAAGAAGGGACGAAAGAACTTCCCTTGGAAAAAGAAATCTATTTTCTTTGAGCTTCCTTATTGGAAAACTAATACCTTGCGTCATAATCTTGATGTTATGCACATTGAGAAAAATATTTGTGACAATGTTCTTGGCACTTTGTTGGATATTCCGGGAAAAACTAAAGACCATGTGGGAGCCCGCTTTGATTTACAAGACATGGGTATCAGAAATGAACTTCATCCCAAGAGAACTGTAAATAGAGGAAAGCGTTCATATTCCAAAGCTTGTTTTTCCATGTCTTCTCATGAAAAAGAATTATTTTGCAACGTAATTAAAGGTGCTAAATTTCCTAATGGTTGTGCATCCAACATCTCTAAATGTGTTCAATCAAGTGAGAAGAAGATCAGTGGCTACAAGAGCCATGATGCCCACTTTATGCTTCATTATCTACTCCAAGTTGCTGTAAGGAATAGCTTGCCCAAGCGAGTAGCATCTACTTTGATTAGGCTAGGATGTTTTTTTCGAAGTCTATGTAAGAAAGTCCTAAAACCTAAAGATCTTGATGATCTTGAATCTGAAATCAAAGAAATACTTTGCTTACTTGAAAAGATTTTCCCACCAAGTTTCTTTGATGTAATGGTCCATCTTCCAATTCATCTTATAGATGAAATAAGGCTTGGGGGGCGTGTGCAAAGCCGTTGGATGTACCCAAAGGAGAGATATTTGGGAAATTAAAGTCATATGTAAAAAACAAAAGTCACCCTGTAGGCTCCATAACAGAGGCTTACCTTGCAGAAGAATGTCTTGTTTTTTGTTCTCATTATCTAAGTGATGATTTCAGTGCGAAGATTAGTCAAGAATCCATAGTTGATGGTGAAAGTACCTCCCCTGAAGATGCAAGCTTTTTTCCTAATTATGGACATCCTTTAGGATTTAAAAAGAAAAGTAAGGGAAAGAAGGTTACTTTAGATGAAGAAACTTGGACAAAAGCACATTGTTATGTACTATTTAATTGTGATCACATCAACGATTACATCGGGTGAGTTAATAATTTCTAATAATAATTTTTTTTTCTTGGGGGGGGGGGGTATTACTCGAATTTTAAATATTTCTTTGCATTTATGATTGACTAACACAAATAATATCTCCTTTGTATTATTAATACAGTGAACATCAAGAATTAGTAAACTCTCATAGAAATCGAGGTGCACGGGGTAAGAGAAGTAGGTGGGTGAGAGAACAAGAACATAGTCATGATATTGGAGCATGGTTTAAGAATCGTGTGCGGGATGCCAATGTTTCCAAAGAAATCAAAGCTTTATCAAAAGGTCCTGATTATACTGTGAGAAGGTTTAATGGATACCACATTAATGGTTACAAATTTCATACAATTCTACATGAATCGAAAAGGAAAACTCAATGTAGTGGAGTAAGTTTAACATCTACCACATCTAGTTTTGCAAGTCGTAGAGATCAAAATCCTATTGTTGGAGATGTTAAATATTACGGAGCAGTGGAGGATATAATTGAATTAGATTATTTTGGACACTTTAAGGTGGTATTGTTTCGATGTAAATGGTTTCAAGTAGAGTAAGATGAATATGGATTAACACGTGCTAATTTTAGCAGATTATGCTATTCTAGTGATCCCTTTGTGATGGCCAATCAAGTAAATCAAGTTTTTTATGTGCAAGATTCCATAGAGAAGCATTGGCATTATGTTTTGGAGACTTTTCCTACAGATTTGTTTGACATGAGTGATGAATCGAATGTTGATGTTGGGCAATCTTATTGGAATGATTTTATTATTGATGGAGTTCAGTTAAGAACATCTAGTGATGATCATGATGTAGATTGGTTGAGGGAAGACTTGCCGCCTAATACTGTAGATGTTCCAGAACGGATGTTAGATACACAAGAGCAACCGGAAAATGATGATTCAGATGATGAAATTGTAGATTATACTTTATGGGATTTCATGCATTCAAGAGAAGAATTCACTTGAAACAACTCAAAGGTAATTTTCTATCTCTAATTTATGCATTGTAATTAAAGTTACCATGTTATAAGATGTCGAACTTCGAAAAGTGATTACTTTACCACTAATTCAATTTGTGAGTCAATTAAAAAAATGTAGGATAGTTTTTTGTTGATAAATTATACAAAAAAATTAAAAAAATGCACCTTCTTGCCCCCATAATATATTAAAATTTTCTTTTCAAATTTTAGTGAATAACTCTGTTAAATTATTATATGTGGCTCAGATTTGGTGGCCTAGTGTGACTCTACTTGATGGAGCATGGAGCACAGAGCACAAAGCAAATAGAGAAACTGGGCGAATTTCTCCTTATGCAAATTTTAATTTGTTGAAAATATTGTGATGTTTCCATTGTTTCTAAGCTACTAATATAGTCATGGTGTCTAATATTAAGTATAATAATTTGATTTGAATTTTTTTTTTTTTTTTGCTATACTGTAGTTGTGGTGGATTTGGTGGTGTTGGAGTATGAAGTTGATTGAACTTTGGATGAATTGAATTTGTGGTAGATAATTGGATATGTTGTTGGTTGTTTTGAATTTACAGGGTTTATAAACTACATTTTTTTTGGATTGTCCAAATTATGGGGGAAATATTGTCGAAATTTCTGCACAAAATTTTCTAAATCTTAGTATTAATGATACATCAAGTGAAATTCATACTGTGAATCGAATATGAATTTGAGATTGAAAATCGAATGTCGATTATTTGAGTACAATAATATGTGTAACAAAAAATTACTCACAACACGAATATCATTAAATTATTAGTTAATAATAATAGGAAACACTATTTACAACGCAACTACTCTTACGGCATTACATTTGACAATAATCATAATTTTGTTTGTTCCATCTCCTTAATAATTATAAAGTTATTATTTGTTGTTTTACCATTGTTTTTGAACATTTTATTTTTATAAGTTTTAATATTAATTAAATTTACCGCATAACAATTAGTTGATGGTGATCAAGATGCATATGCTATAATTAATCGTTGAAAGGTATCATATCAGTTTGACAAAATTAGTGTTAAGTACCAATCAATATTTCCATAGCATTTCATTTGTTTCGTGTATTTCTTACATGTTATACAAAAAATTATGAAGTAAAGAAAAAACAAAATTTAGTATACTTGAGATATTTATGAGCAAATATGTAAATGATGATACTTTTGGACAATAAAGAAAAAACAAAATTTAGTATACTTGAGATATTTATGAGCAAATATGTAAATGATGATACTTTTGGACAATAAATGAAGTGAATTATGTAATAAGTTAATAGCATTTAGAATATATATATATAGGACTTTATATTAATATTAATATTGTTATTTTTCATTAAAAACAAAAATATAAGTGTTGCATTCTATACAACAATTTAGTTATTGTTTTCTTTTCCAGCAGCATTTATATCTAGTGTTGGTGTAGATCAAAAATAGAAGACATTTTACATAAGTGTTGTCTAATCCCATTTATAGTAACATTTTCAAAACTGTTATATCTCAAACCAATGCAATTAGTTTTGATCCAAGGTAACATGTAAAAAATGTTGCCTTAGATAGTCAAGGATAACACACTTATTAGTGTTGCAATTTAAAGTGTTGCCTATGCTCATTATTTTTGTAGTGGGGTGTGTTAGCAATTGCACGAGGTTGAATTAAGTTGAGGTTCGATGGCCAAGGACAAGAGCAGCACGTCAGAACAAACAACTGAAGGCAATGTGCCGGAGGTTACTCAGGCAACATTTGAGAAGCTTGAGAAATGGGTGGCCAAGGCGATGGAGAACTCAGCCAAAGTAGAAGAGCGATCCGCAAGGGTCGAGAAGGGAGCCACGGAATTGTCCGATGGGCTAAGGAAGGCTGAGTTGGATATTGGGGCGCTCAAGGAGCAAGTGGATGTCGTTGACACAAGAGTTGAGGAGATTGCTATTGAGCGTTTCGCCGAAGCCAACACGCTCATGAACCATGTCTTGGAGAAGATGGAGAGCGAGATGGCTAAGGTATGGGGAGAGCTCTCAGCCTTGAGGAGGGAAAATGATCTCCTCAAGGACGAGCTCTTGTTGTGCAAGAAGGCTGCGGTAAGTGGGTCTACAATATCCTTTGGAGCTTGGAGATTTATTTTGAAGCCATGCACTTGGAGGATGAAACTTCCAAGATCAACACTGCCACTATGTACCTCAGGGAGGATGGCATCCTATGGTGGAGAAGGCGTGATTTGGATATCAAGAAGGGAACTTATTCCATTGACACTTGGGATGAGTTCAAGAAATACTTCAAGTAGCAATTCTACCCGGAGAATTCTCAAGAGGTGTCCATGACGAAGCTACGTGAGTTGAAGCACACAAGCAACATCAAAGAATATATCAAGACATTCACATCACTCTTGCTTGAAGTCGAAGACATGACAGAAAAGACCCAACTCATTTACTTCATTGGAGGGTTGCAACAATAGGTCCAACAAGAGGTAAAGAGGAAGAACCCTCAAACCATTGCTGACGCCATCGCTATTGTAGAGTCTTTGACGGAGTTCAGGGGTTCCAAGAAGGATGCCAAGAGTGGTGGTAGCAAGGGGAAAGGTGGGGGAGCTAAGCCCTCCGAGCGAAACCACGATCACCAGGGGGAAGGCAAGTTCGAGAGGAAGGATAAAGGAAAGGGTCCAACATCTTCCTCAGACAAGCCAAAGAACCGTGGTTGTTTCTTATGCGGAGGGTCACATTGGGCGAGGGATTGCCCAGCCAATGGGAAGCTCAGTGCTCTTATGGGGTCAAACGGATAATCGTCAGGGAACGAGGTGCAAATGGGGACTTTGCATTTGTTGAGCTGCGTCAAGGCAGCGGTTGAAGCAAGGGATTGCGACAACGTGGCCAAGGTGAGTACGTTGCCCCGTTCAAAAACATCTTCACTTATGTTTGTTGAAGCATATGTGAATGAGAACACTTCCAAGGAACTCATGGACACGGGTGCCACTCATAACTTTGTTGCCAAGGGTGAGGTAACAAGATTAGGGTTACAATACACCAAGGAGCCAGGCCGGTTGAAGACAATAAATGCTTCACCGGCACCTATCCTAGGTGTTGTACGGGGTGTACACCTTTTTTTGGGTGAATGGAAGGGCACCGTGGATCTCACGGTTGTCAATATGGATGATTTCTCACTAGTGTTGGGCATGGAGTTCATGCACTCAGTGAGGCCGTTAACATTGGAGACGGATAACACCTTGACCATTAGGGGAAATGATGGAACACGATATGTCTCCAATTCATGGGAAGACGTCGAAGCCAAGACCCTATCAGCACTCCAACTTTGCAAGGGTGTGAAGAAGGGTGAAGCGACATTCTTGGCAACACTCGTCGAAGAGGTGTCTCAAGGGGGTGAGATTCCCAAAGAAATTTCCTGAGTTCTCCAGGAGTTTGAAGACGTAATGCCTCCGGAACTTCCTAAGAAGCTTCCTCCTAGAAGGGAAGTGGATCATGAGATTGAGCTGTAGCAAGGGGCTAGGCCTCCAGCCATGTCGCCTTACAAGATGGCACCACCAGAGCTTGAGGAGCTAAGGAAGCAACTCAACGAATTGTTGGATGCAGGGTTCATCAGGCCATCCAAGGCACCCTATGGGGCACCTGTGCTTTTCCAACTCAAGCATGATGGGAGTATGCGTATGTGCATTGACTATCGGGTTCTCAACAAGATCACGGTGAAGACCAAGTATCCAATCCCGTTAGTCGCTGATCTCTTTGATCGAATTGGTAAAGCCAGGTAATTCTCCAAACTTGATCTTAGATTGGGGTATTGGCAAGTACGCATAGCTGAAGAGGATGAGCCAAAGACAGCATGCGTAACTCGATATGGGTCTTATGAATTCTTGGTGATACCTTTTGGTCTCACCAATGCCCCGGCCACATTCTACACTATGATGAATAAGATCTTTAGGTTGTTCCTTGATGATTTTGTGGTAATCTACCTTGATGATATTGTCGTGTATAGCGAAAACCTTCAAGACCATGTGGAACATTTGAGAAAGGTGTTCAAGGCCTTGAGGGACAACGAGATCTACGTAAAAAGGGAGAGGTGCTCATTCGGGCAAGGATAAGTGTCCTTCTTGGGACACCACATCAAGGAAGGGAAGATCATGATGGAGCATGATAAGGTGCAGGCCATCAAGGAGTGGAGTGAGCCCAAGAATGTCACAGAGCTACGGTCATTTCTTGGACTTGTAAACTACTATCGGCGGTTCATAAAGAGTTACTCAGCAAGGACAACGCCATTGACCGACTTGCTGAAGAAGAAGGTACAATGGCCGTGGAGGGACAAGTGTCAAGAAGCATTTGATGACTTAAAACAAGCTGTCACCGAGGAGCCTGTTCTAGCCTTACCTGATTATATTCCAAAGTATTTGAGTTACACACGGATGCATCAGACATTGGCATAAGAGGGGTGCTTATGCAAGAAGGGCATCCTGTAGTATACGAGTCGCGGAAGCTGAACGACACAGAGAGGTGCTACCCAGTCCATGACAAGGAGATGACCGCGATCATTCATTGATTACGCATTTGGAGGCACTACTTGCTTAGGAGTCGGTTCACCATCATGATCGACAATGTGGCAATAAGTTATTTTCAAAACCTGAAGAAACTTAGTCCCAAGCAAGCGAGGTGGCAAGACTTATTGGCAGAGTTTGATTACACTATGGAGTACAAGCCGGGCAAGGTTAATGTCGTCGGTGATGCCTTAAGCCGCAAGGATATACTTGCTAGCACGAGTTGCATTGCTAGAAACCTCCTTGAGCGGGTCAAGGAGGGGATGAAGCAAGACCCATTGGCCAAGTCACTAATGGAAATGGCCATGGAAGGGAAGACACGACGGCTTTGGGTTGAAGATGGGGTTCTCTACACCACCAGTCGTCACATTTATGTGCCTAAATAAGATAATCTTAGGCATGACATCACGAAGGAGTTTCATGACTCAATGTGGGCCGGACATCCAGGTATGCAACGAGTTTTAGCACTATTGGAGGAAACATACTACTGGCCACATATGATGGATGACATAGAGGCCTATGTGAAAACTTGTCTTGTGTGCCAACAAGACAAGATTGAGCAACAAGTTCCAGCTGGGCTCTTGGAATCATTGCTCACACCTGAGGAGCCATGGCAGAAAGAAGATGACTTATGGAAATTCCGGGATAGGATCGAGGCATTTGAGTCGCTGCCTTCACGGGGTCATCAAGGGCTTTGGTGGGGGAGCATGTCACGAGTGACCCAATGACCCACCCATTGCATTGGAACAAGGGCATATAGATCCCCCTAGGGGAGCCGCCCATGTGTTGTACCAACAACATCTATCTCCCTATAGTAGGCAGTTTTAAGGAAAAGTTAGTGCTGCAAGGTAACACTAGATGTGCAGATAAACTGTACTTTTTTGACGGCAGTGCTATATTTCTCCAACGAGGTTTAGACTTGGCATGGGAGGCTGCCTACTGCATTGGAAGAGTATGGAAGGTTCTAGAACTTCATTGAAAGGTTTAGAGTTGTCCAAGGTGTTCCGGAAGGTTCCGGAATACTATGGAGCATGGTACAAATACTATGGAGCATGGTACTAGGATGTTCTAGGATGAATATACTCTAGAGTGTTCTAGCAAGTGTATGGAGGTCCTAGGGTCTGTCTCTAGAATAATCATGCATAGTCTTGTACATAAATAGATGTATCTAGGCTATTCTCTCATGTACATAAGAGGATGTAAAGACTAGAAGGTTCTAGCTAGGGTATTGTGTAGAACCCTCCATTTGAGGAGGTTAGAATGTTCTAGATTAGACATAGTAGGAAGGGGTGTAGCTTATAAATACCCAAGACATTCATTTATACATTCATTCAGGAAAAAAACACACAAGCCTTGTACTCACATTCTCTCAAGCAATACCACACATACTTTAATCAAACACTTGTGCTTTCTTACTTACTCTCATATTCAAGCTTTCGTTGCATTACTTAGGTACATACTAGGAAACGGGTTAGCATTGACTAGCATCGAAGGGGTGGAAGTTAGTGGGCAGCGTGTCTAAGACTAAGGGGAATTAGTCAGCACGTGACACAATGCTCATTTATATATTTTACAAACTTAAGGTATTTGAATTACATAAACAAAGTTATAGGTGTTTATTTTCAAAAGCTTGATAGTTTAAGGGGTTTTCTGACAAATTTCACAAACTAATTTACTTCAAAAAAAATATCTCGAGGAATTTAATTTTATATACCGGTATCCTATGTTTTTAAAATTAGCTTATTTTGCTGTACAACTCTCAAACCCGTATCCGCAATCTATGTGGCTAGTGGCTACTCTGGCTAGCGCTGCCCACCTGCCCACTGCCCACTGCCCACTGCCCACTCCTCACTCCAAAAGAAACGAAGGTGGATACGGAGTTAGTTAAGGACTCTAAAAAATCTAAAATCGACAACGATGATTATCGTGCATAGCAAGTCCTTGAACTTCCAAAAACCACCAGTTCACTCAAAACCCAGAAAACACCACCACCACTACCACCATCACCATCATAACCTTTCGTACTCTTCCTTCAATACCTCCTTCCTCTCTTCTCCAACTCTCGCAACAATCCCACGAAACAAGCATGCAATTATAATTAAATATTCCTTGAAGAACACTCCCTCCCAGTCTAAGGCATTGATGTCTGCATCAGATGTTGTTAAAAACTTCTATGGAGGAATCAACCGCCATGATCTGGCTGCAGTTGAGCCTCTAATTGCTGAAAACTGTGTCTATGAAGATCTTATATTTTCTCAACCTTTTGTTGGCCGCAAGGTAAGTTCTTTCAGGTTCTCAGTTTTGATCATATTTTAGGATGAATGTTTCCAATTTGCACTTTTGCTACGTATATAAATATATAATCGGTGGTGGATTTAGGAAATAATACTTCATAATTCGACTACTATCCCTTTTACCTTCGATAAAAAAATATGTTATAACAAATTCATAGCATAATGGAAATGTAATCTAAAATTAAAACGAACATAATCCAAAACCAAAATTTTAGTTGCTTCTTCGTCCTGTGAATTTGTGATTGATCTTCTTTGTTGCTACAACAATTGATTCCGGCACAAACAATACTCCTCCAACAACCGAGGTACCCCAATTTATAGCACAACTAAAAAATCACAATCATTGAGTAAAAAATAATGCATAATTTACTGCTCCATCAGAAAATCGAACTTGGAGCTATAAATGTTCTTGAACTTGTGCGAGTTTAGCAACTAATATCACTTATGTTTCAACTTCAATAATGAGAATACTATGTTTAGGTTAAATGATATATCTATGGAGGAAATATTATCATTTACAAAAAGATTGATAATTTAACTATTTAATCATACATCTACGCATAGCATTATTATCATTTATAGAAAGAATTGTTTATAGAAAAGATATAGAGTTTAACACATAGGTTTGATTGCGAGTCATTATCGTACTATTGTATGGAAAATAAGCAGATTGTCCGCCCACAATATGATGTCACCTTCTAATAGACCCTCATGTTGCCAAAGTTCAATATTAGTAGTCTACACCAAACAAAAGGAAAATGGAAGGTATAGATTAAAAACTATTGTCTAACACCTCCAAAATTACGAAAACACTCGAATATAATTACCACATATTTATAGCCAATCATCAAAACATAATTACTATGAAGTATTATTAAAGCCATAAGCTAAACATATCGAATTGAAAGCTAGACCTTCATCTTAAAAGGCCAAAACAATAGGAACCGTTGCGTCAATGTCACCAAGACGTCATGGCCTATCATTTTGCTTTGTTATTCATCCAATTTTGAGCAATATGATAAAATCATAGCCAATGCTCAAAGTCCTTAATTCACAAAGATAATTAGACCCTCATAATCCTCATTATATAAGCTTCAAATAAGATCAAAATCCAAGCTAATGCTGAAATACTTAAAATTCATCATGTGACAGTAGTGTCAGTTATTATGCACTTTTAATTCGTGATCAAATCAATGCTCTCAAGATTTCATTGTATCTATTTTTGTTGTTACTGATGCGTTATATTTGTGTGTGTGATACCTCTTTGTGATCATTCTTGTTCTGCCATGTTTAGTTTCAATATGAAACCTCAGCTACCACATGTAGTAGTGAACCATACGTTTTTACCATTTGCATTATGGTTTTATAAAAATTGGAAAATACCTTTTGCAGCAACACTACACACCTTTTTCAAGCACACAGCACAACTATCTGACTCATTTCAATGTGTATAACCTAACAAATGAAATTGTAAGCAAATAGATTCCCATTGCACCTTAAACTGCATGATAGGAAGGATTAATCCATACAAAAATTTCATTTAATTATATCCCAAGTACTACATGAGCTCGATATGTAGAGTAGAATTTTATCTAATGGCTTCAATTTGGAATGCTATCAATCCCCACTGAACTCAAAAATATGTTTTGTACAACTAAAGTTCAAGTTTAGGCCTAGAAAAGGTTTTCTCATTCATATTGAAAGCTTATGCAAAAAATGCTTTCAATCCAGATTCCAATAAATTAATCACTGTAACTAGTTTTTACCTCCATCCTTGACTTCCTGAGGAAGTCTTGTAGATATTCTAATGCTGCTTCTCAAGTTCTCAATATGAGCTTTATTCTTCATTAACTTGCAATCCCTGCCACAACAATGAACACCATCATTTCATTATTATAAGATATAATCTATGGAAAAAATTTAAACTATGATTACATTAGCAGCTAAAAAACAGCTTTTGATGGAATTCAAATCAGCAGTTGGTTGGATTTCGAAAGTGTGATATAAAATGTCTCAGATATGTCTAGAACTTACCATGTAAATTACTCACATGCATAATTTGATTAACCAGTCACACAAGCAACTTAACAAGAGTTTTCTTAGAATTATATACTACTCGTAATGAACTCCTAAATATTGTCAATTCTAGAAGTTACAAAGGATTTAGACAGTAAGTTTACTTTGGTTTCAGCTCAAGGTCAGCACCAGCGTCTGCATATAATAAAGTTTCCTTCAAAGCCTTCTCAGCATCCTCCTCTGTACAAAAGTCGATCAGGGCAGTCCCACAAAACAAATTTTTGTGTGAAACAAGACAAGGAAGCCTCACACTATTAACCTGGAATAAGTGAATGTATGAACCTGTAAGTACAAACAAGGTATAGAATTGACTTGCGCCAAACTAAATTGACACAACAAAGCAATACAAAACCCTATTGTTGCATGCTCTAATATAAAGGTAAAAAGTTCATGCAAAACTACCAGCATCACCTAATTCACTACATATCAACAAATCCACCAGAAAGTCAAGTGCAGCAAAATGAAAAGCAATGGTCCATTTAGGATGGGGGAACACCAAAAGATTTTGTAAAATGTAAATTAATTTTTAATTGCAATCCACATGGACTTCAGATAGGTCACATGACAAATCATGAAACAATTTCAAAAGTGTTTTTCCTCTTGGTCGCTAAAGAACTTTCATTAAAGTACTACATAACTACACCTATGTGCCTCGGAAAGTCGATTTATCAATTTTATATTGCCATGCAATGAAAAAATATCACAAAATCTAAAAGAGCGTGAATTTTAGAAGAAATCACAACAATTGAACCTATTTAGAGCAACAAGCAAACAAACAAACTGAATCAATCAATCAATCATAGCCTTAATCCCAAAAATTGGGGTCGGCTACATGAAACAAAATTAATCATTCCATGTGGTTATCCACATAAATTTTCCTCCTCCATCCCCTGCGATCGAGAACCTCGTTCTCTTGTAAATCTAAAAGCTTTATATCCTTTCTAACCCCTTCCCACTAAGTCATTTTCGGTTTCCCCTACCTCGTTTGAGATCACCATGATCCCACCCTTCCACTCGTCGCACCGGGGCTCCCTCAAGTCTCCGTCTCACATGTCCGAGCCAACGTAAGCAATTTTCCCTTAATTTGCTTGCTATGTCTACGACACCAACTTTTCGGCGTATTACTTCATTTCTGATTCTATCCTTTAGAGTTTTCCCGCACATCCATCTCAACATCCACATCTCCGTAACTCCTATTTTTTGAATGTGCTCCTTCTTAGAAGCCCAACATTCTGTACTGTAGAGCAACACAGGTCTTCTTATGGCAGTCCTGTAGAATTTCCCCTTCAACTTTAACGGGATGTTTTTGTTATATAACACTTCTGCGGCCGTTCTCCATTTAAGCCACCCAGATTTAATCCTATGTGTCACATCTTGGTCAATATCATCATTTTTTGGATAAATAATCCGAGATATTTAAAACATTCCCCCATATCTAGGGCTTTTCCATCCAACCTTACCACTGCATCATTTACCCCCCTCTGAGTCCCAAAGCGGCATTCCATATATTCTATACTCCGACTTTGCTTATACCCTCTAGACTCCAACCTTTGTCTCCATTGCTCTAATTTAGTATTAACCCCTTCTTTAGATTCATCTATCAATACAATATCATTCGCAAATAACATGCACTACGTTACCTCATCTTAGATTGACCTTGTAACTTCATCCGTAACTGTTGCAAAAAGAAAAGGGCTTAACGCTGTCCCTTGTTGCAACCCAATTGCTATAGGAAAGTCTTTAGCCAACCCACCACATGTCCTAACATTTGTGGGCACCTCCCGATACATATCCTTCGCGAGGTCAATATACCTTCGTGGTATACCTTTCTTTATCATTGTCCACTAAAGAACATCTCTTGGAACCTTGTCATAAGCCTTCTCTAGAACAATGTAAACCATATGGAGGTCCTTCTTCTGCGCCCTATAAAACTCCATCATATGCCTTAAGGCCCTTAACAAATGATTTGCTTCTATAGTGGACCTCCCAGGCATAAAACCAAATTGGTTTTCAGAGATGCTTGTGCATGCCCTCAACCTATGTTCTATCACCCTCTCCCAAAACTTCATAGTGTGACTCATATGCTTGACCCCTCAATAGTTAGAACAATCTTGGGCATCTCCTTTGTTCTTATAAACTGGAACCAGAGTGCTCTATTGTCAATCTTTTGGGATCCTCGAAGTCTTCCACACCTTGTTAAACAAATCTGTTAGCCAATCAATACCCACCTTACCCAGACAGATGGTATCAGGACCAACTGCTTTCTTTGGTTTCATCGTTTTCAAAGCAGTCTCCACCTCTACCCTTCTTATCCTCCGCACATATTTCATGTTAATTTCCTCCGCATCCACTAACGTATCTCCTGTGACCCCTCGTTGACTGCCATTAAACAATTCATCAAAGTACCCCTGCCACATGTCTTTTATGTCTTCCTCTTGAACCGAAACCTTATGGTTCTTGTCTTTGACACACTACCAAGCCAATAGCCTTCCTCGCCTCTTGTCTTCACTTTGCCATTCTGTAGATTTCTTTTTCTCCCTCTTTAGAGTCTAACCTTTTATAAACCTCTTGAAAAACCTTTTCTTGCGCTTACCGCACACCTACCTTTGCCTTACATTTAGCCTCTTTATACTCTCCGAAGGTTTCCTCGGTCCTACATTTTCCCAATGCCAGATAACAATCTCTTTTGTGTTTTACTGCTGCTTTCACTTCTTCATTCCATCAAGAAGTATCCTTATGCATCATACTCCTTCCCCTTTATCCCCTTAAGACCCCCTTGCCACTTTAAGGAAATAACTCTTCATCTGTGATCAAGCTACCTCTTGATCCGCCTCTTTATCCCAATTCGCCTTTGTGAAAACCACCTTAGCATTTGCATCCCTCAAGGTTCACCATCTTATCCTTGGCTCCCCTTTACTACATTTATTTTTCCCACTCTCTTTCAAAAGGATAGTCATCATCAATAGCCGGTGTCGGGTAACCACACTCTATCCTAGGATGACTTTGCAATCTATGCAACTTTGTCTATCCTCCCTCCTTGTGAGCAAGAAGTTTATTTGAGTTGCATTTGTTCCACTATGAAACTTTATCAAGTGGGAATCTCGCTTCTTAAACCAAGTATTAGCTAGAATTAAGTCGTACGAGTGGGCAAAATCCAGTACGGTCTCTCCATGAGCGTCTCTCTACCCATACCCAAAAATAAACTTCTCCGTGTGAGGGACACCTTGGACCACCTCATCAAGATCCTCCCAAAAATGTCGTTTCTCCTCCGCAACTTAGCCCAACTTTGGGAGCATAAGCATTGATAACATTAGCAATCTCATTACCACACAACAACTTCACCCTTATCTACGTATCACTCTTCCAATAAGTCTCGATTACCTTTTGCGAAAACTGTTCATCAAGGACTACACCTACTCTATTCCTACCTCCATCACCATGATTCTTGTCTTGTCCACAATACAACACCTTTACCCCAAGATCAAGCGCCGAGCCCCCTGTCCTGTCCACCTTGACTCTTGAAGGCATTGGATGTTTAATCTTCTTCTCTTCATTACCTCCACCACTTTTGTTGATTTCCCCGTTATGTGACCCCATTTTCCAAGAACAACTCGTAAACCAACTGTAGACCCCTTCCTCCTTCGCTCTCTTGCACCACTTACAATCCTGTGTTCTTTTGATACCACCCTCTGATGGTGTTTTGGGGCGACGACCTAGCCCTTGCATATTTATCACTACACCTAGAACTACTATTAGGATAAAATTAAGGAAAGCTACTTTCTTGGTCAAGAACTAATATAGCAATAAAAAAATATTCTCGTACACATAACTACGTAACATGCGCCAACTAATTGTTTCGTTTATCCTAAGTACTAATAGCTTCCTAGTAATATGTAGAAGCCAGTTGATGAAGATAGGAGTCACTTATGTAGATCAATGTTCTATGTGTGAAGCTGATGTTGAAACAGTGAAGCAGCTGTAGTTTGAATGTCCTTATTCTCAAATTTGCAAGAACAGACTCAATATGGTAAAATTTAAATTTCAAAACTGTTCATTAGTTGTACAAGAAGATTTAGAAAGGCAGTTATACACATTAACAATGCTGGTGTGCTCTATGCTAATCCAAACAATACATTTTTGTTTAAGATTCTTTAGCATTTCAATTTTAAGTTGTCATTCTATTTATATATTTTTATTTAAATACCAATCAAAAAGCAAGGCAGGAAAATAAACATGTATAAAAGATAATTAAACTTGATACTTACAAAATTCCAATAAACAATAAGGAATGAATATATTCAAAACAAAATAAGGGTGAAACTCAGTAACTTAGTGTATTCGGTCACCGGTATTTTGGACTATTTTGAGAAGATCTTGTCCAACTTCGGATTATACCTAGATTACTCAAGGTATGGATAATTTTGAGCCAAAAGCTCAAAGTTGGGATTTTTCGCTTCAATTTTGGCTAGTTGAATAGTTTAGGATTTTATTAGGGTTTCCTTGTGTTATAAAAGGACCCTTTAGCTGATCAATTAGATCACACCTTAAGCCAATAGTTTTTAGAACACTTTGTATATTCTCTTGCTCTTTTCTCTATTATAGTGAAGAAGCTCTCGAATCCTCCACATGTGGATGTTGGTCTAATTTTGACCGAACCACGTAAATCATTGTAGTTTGTTTGTCTTCTTTATTGTTTTTCTTGTTCTTATTTTTTATTGACTTGTTCTGCATTAATCAAACACTACTACAACCAGTTTCATAACAATAAAGTATCAAGAGCCAAAATTGTAAACAAGTTTGATCAAATCATGTCAACGAAAGTTAATATAGAGAAATTCGATAGGCAAGTGAATTTTGGCCTATGGCAATTGAAGATGAAAGTCATTTTAATTCAAAGTGTTTGTCACAAGGCTCTTGAGGGTGTATCCAATAAGCCTTCGAGCATAACGGAGGACACGTGGAAGGAGATCAATTAAATATGCTAGCACCAAATCAAAAAGAATATGCAAGCCACAAATATGCTAGTAAAAAAAAGTAAGAAATGGTACTATTCGAAATTTGACATCCATATTCGGATATTCCAATGTAACTCAAACTCTCAGTCCAAAAGCATACGAACAAAAAAGCAGCCAAAAATTAACACAAGTAAAACTAAAAGGGAAACAATACAACTACTCCCTTCGTCCCCTTTTCTTTGCTACAATTTCTATTTTCGTTTGTCCCAAATTCTTTGCTACATATTTACCTTTTTCCACTTGATGTGAATATAAGTCTGCCATTCTCATGTGGGTTATTGGTTGTTTTGCCTATGAGTTTCTCCCACTTCACTTGATAGGATTCTGCTCATTTCAAGCTTTAAATTGCTTTTAAGTGTGTTTAGTGTGTGTCATATTGATCTACATAGCATGGATGATACATTCTTGAAGCTTTATTGATTAAAAGATGGGTTCTTAAAGGGTTTCTTAAAAATTTTCAAAAGTTGCACATAAACTTACAACCCATGGACGAGTATTTTGATGATTTTTGGGCAACATGGTCAATTCATGTAAATGGGGATTAATTTTATATTTATCTAGAATTTTATCTTGTTTCTAAAGTTGTCAGGATATCTTCTTTGGTAGTTAGAAGGGGGAAAACTGGATTGGTTTCCTGAAGGTGCAAGGAAAGTAGCCGGATTTCCTTAGGGTGTTTAGGATTGTTAGTTTCCTTTTCCAATAATCATCAATCCTAATCTAAATACTCCCTCCAAAACATTTTCTCACCTACTCTTTCCTCGCCATTATCACGGTTTCTTTGATGATTCTACATCAAATTTTGAGGTCTAAGTTTTGGAATATTGATTTTCTATTTTCTGTTTTTTTTTTTTTTTTGGTTTATGTTGCTGAGTGAATCAGTTGTGGTATGGTGATGTTTTTGTATTGAAAGAAAAAGTCCAGAAATTCTTTTTAAATTTTTGGAGGGAGAATTTTTTGGCTCCAAAAAGTAATCACATGTGTATATGTAGGAATTCACTTGCTAGTTGTTTCTTTTCTGTTTTGGTGAACTAAACAAAAACAGAAAACCAAACCAAAAATTAAAAAAAAATCAGACACAAAAATTCAAAGACAGAAAAAAGATTGAACTTAACTAATTAATTACATACCTGAGTAAGATCTCTTAAATGGAACTTAAAATTGGCAAAAACTTAAAAGAGGTTTAGAGAGAGAAGTTGAATGAAGAAAGGAAAGAAGTTGAGTGAATAGAGAATGAGTGAATGACGGATGGAAGAGAATAATTGAGTAAGAAATTAAAAACCATAACCTTTTAGGAAGAAACGGGCTGTATAAGACCTTTTAGTTTAGAACCACAAGTGAAGCACATAATAAAGAAGTTTAGAGTTTTGGACTTATTTGGGCTGGCATGATAAACCCTAACCTGACCTGCTTAATAGGCGGGTCGTGTCGTGCCATCCCATGTGATTAAAAGGGTTGGACTATTCTACCCATAGGTTCGAGTTGACGAATAGCACCTCTAATGAATAGATAGGAACATCATGGAATCTTGAGGTAGTAACTTGCTATGTTATCAAGACATTGGTTTGGGTGTCTTATTCGTCTAGGGATTGGAGAATTTGACACTTTTTTTTTTGAAAATTTAAGGATACGGGGGTACTGTCAAACGAGTGTCTTGACCATTTAAATGGATACAGCTATTGGATGAGGTGTCTGAGACACTCTCTTTCATAAAAAAAAAAAAAACTTATATTCACATTTAACAAATATATAGAAAAAAAAAAAAAAAGCAAAGCTCAAGGGTTTGGGACTTTGGAATAAATGACAAGTTGAACAAAGAAGTCAAATTAATAATTGAAAAGAGAAAACAACTATGCATTAGTACTCATAATTCAATGTATGGAATATTTCCAAGACCAAGGTTACCTCCTTTACCACTTATTACCAGTAAAAGACAAGGAAAATTACATGTAATAAAGAGGGGTAGGTAAGAAGACAAAGAGGTAGATAGAGTGTGTGTGTGTGTGTAGTTTAACAAAAGAAAACGACTACCCATTTCCCATGTTATTTTACCCTCCATCTTGCAACTTTTAACTTGACCCAACCAAGAACATTGTCGACAATTTCCACAACTCTCTTTGGTTGGGTGGCCGCCTTCAAAATTAAATATTTCATGGTGATGAGTACCATTGCCACCACAAAACAAATGAGGAATTGCATCTTTTTCACGCCTTTTCCATCCTCCACTGCATTTCTTTCCCTCTCTCTAACCTCCTCACACATGGGGAGAGTCTCCTACACCTATACCTTCCAGCAACACCATCTCTATTCTACTCTCTATTCTACTGCCTATTAACAGTAAATTAAGTTCTAGATAATTGTTGGAAATGGGGTCAATTTAGTTGGCAAATTCAAATTTTTACAAAGAAAACTATTGATAAACTTCATATTAAAGTGGAATGAAACCCAAGCAACAAACAACTTCTAAATCTTGCACTCCTCAACTACAAGTAGGTGGCTCTTGTGGCATTCTTATCTTCCTAGTAGAATAAAGTCCTAAAGGTATCTTTATCTTAATATAAACTAACGTAATCAAGCCATGAACCCTACTATGCTTCAATGTTTTTAGCAGCCATAAAAAATGGTCAGCTTACTTGCAATCAAATATTGGTCATGATGAGTCTGTAAGGTTGGAATGAACTTGGAGTTATGAAGCCAAAGATTGGAGTCCAGAGGGTTAAATCTAAGTCGGAGTAAGATCAAGTATTTGGAATCTCGTTTTGGGACACAGAGCAAATGGTGTTGTGTTGAGGTTGGCCGGAAAGAATGTAGATATGGAGTGTTTTAATTATCTTGGGTTAAGCATTCAAAAGAATTGTGATATTGACGAATATATGGCTCACAGGATTAAGTCAAGTCAGGGTGGCCTAAATGGTGGCTTAAATGGAGAGTTGTCGTGGGATTGATATGTGATTGAAGCATCGCTTTACAGTTGAAGTGGAAATTCTACGGAATGTTGAGTTTCTAAGAAGGAGCACATTCAAAAGGTAAGGATAATGGAGATAAGGATTTTGAGATGAAAGTGCGGGAACATTGTAAGGGACTGAATTTGGAAAGTTGGTGTCGCTATCATTGTAAAAAAAGGGGGATAACCATTTGCGTTGGTATGGAAATGTAAGACAAAGACCTCAGGGATCACTGTAGACCAACAATAACTTGGTTGGAAGGAGTTAGATAAAAATATAAAGCAGTTGAATTTAGAGGAGAACGAGGTTCTCGAATTCGAACGTAGAGGATGAAAGATGAAAGTATATGTGGATAATCACGCGGAATGATCAGTTGTGGTTCATGGGCAACCCCAATTATAAAACTAAGGGTTCAATTTATTGATACGAGTCTTTATGAGTCTTTATGGGATCAGGGATTCCTACATCTATATGCCAAATTTAATAGACCTTTGACTCCGACAACCCTAATGCCATTTTTTTTTGCTAGATATGTAACACAAATGATAACATAGACTCTATGGTAATAGACTCATAGCTACGATGTTAGTGCTCACTAGACTACTTCATGAATCAAACTTAGACATGGTAAAATATTTCTTAGAGATTAAACTTTTTGCTTAGCACTAAATCCTAGGTAACCAATACACAATACCTAGTACGGTACATAGTGTACAGATTGTTAATTGATGCTACTGATGCGTATTTTGAGAGATTTTCAACAATCAAACCAATCAAAACAAGCAAAGGGCTCAACTTGTTCGAAAACTACGAAGATGGTTATGATTTTGTGATGATTAATGGTGGTAGTGTAGTATAATATGAATGGATTTAATTAGTAAGAGAGGATATGACTTTCAATCGCAGTTGAAAGAATTTGAAACTTGAGTCTCGGTCAAGATTCACGCATAACAAGCAACTTTAACAAAGTTTCGTTCACAAGAACTTTTTCTCAAAAACGTGACACACACCCTAAAACAATGAGAATTATGAGCATTTATAGGACTATGAATGAAACAATCCTCCAATTCTAAGCCAATAAAAAATCACCTAAAACTAGGATAGAATTCAGAAAATAAATCTTAAATATCGTGCTAAACAATATTCTAAAATATGCTTGGATTCCAACTAAAACAAATCTAACTAAAAACTGATTTCCAGTTTGATAGTTGAACAGCAAACAGGATAAAATACTATCTTCAGAATTTTATGGATTTTTGAAATATTTTTTCTTGAAAGTAGATTTAATAAGCTTTCTAACGCATATTCACACGCCTTCTAGTTCAAATCCAACTGATAATGAAAAATCGTCAAAGTCAGACAAATTGCACTGCTCCGAAAATGAAATCTGGTCTTTAGAAGCTCCAAGAAACATCCAATATTGAATCTTTTAATCAAGAAACCTTCAAGAACGTGATCCTCTAATATTATAGACCAAGTATGACGAACACGAACACCTAATCCTCTAAATCATGCGGGTTTTTTGAATTGACGAACTCAATCTCACGATCAAAAGGTGACACAACAATGAAATTTAAATAAAACAATTAAAAATTCCAACTTTGATGCTTCTAATTCACATCTACTATGCCTACAAGGAGAAGAGGGGGGGGGGGTGTTTTCCAAATCTTCTGTTTCATTAACTTGTTTCAATAACTTGAGTGCTACCTTTTTTCATTGGTTGAAATCAACCGATGAAGATTAGTGGCACACAAACTGACACATAGTTATAGGATGAAAATTTCAACTCAAACAGCCAATTTTTTTGTGGAGCAAGTATTTCATGCCCCTTTTGTTGCTTATGTATCCTAAAACACCTTGGATTGTTTATATTAGTGAGTGCTTTTAATAATGTATTTCCTTTTTTTATTATTTCCCACAAAATTTTAAATGTCAAAGCGAACCTTCAAGGGCACATCCCTTTCTTATTGCTATTCTTGATTAATATTTTTTACACTAAATCCTCATCTTCAATTTTTGTGCTTTACAGCCATCTAATAGTTGATTCAATTTTTTTCAATGTTTAGCCATTGTTGTTTCTTCGCAATGACTAGTAAAATGTGTCATGAAGTTCCACCTCATCAATGTCCATGAAAATGACGAAAAAGAATATCTGATAATGTCCTAAGGAGAGCATGCATGACATGGCTTGTGTATTGAACAATCTTTGTTACATATTAGTGAGTGCTTTTAATAAATTATTTCCTTTTTTGTTATTTCCCACAAAATTTTAAATACCAATGCAAACCTTCAAGGGCACATCCCTTTCTTATTGCTCTTCTTGATTAATATTTTTTACACTAAATCCTCATCTTCAAATTTTGTGCTTTACAACCATCTAACACTTGATTCAATTTTTTTCAATGTTTAGCCGTTGTTGTTTCTTCGCAATGACTAGTTAATAATGTGTCATAAAGTTCCACCTCATCAATGTCCATGAAAATGATGAAAAAGAATATTTGATAATGTCCTAAGGAGAGCATGCATGACATGGCTTGTGTATTGAACAATCTTTGTTACATACAGATCACAATTTCGAGGAATGAGTTTTAATGGAGCTTATTTCCAATGAATTTCCATCTTTAGAGTTTGATTTGAAACGTTAAGTAATTGAGTATTATGGGGGTACTCATCTTCTTGCTCTTTTTCTTGAGAAGTGGTAGTCGAGAAGAATTTAATTATCGAGTCCCTTGACCAACGACTTCTGACATAATGATATAGTCTCGAACATTTTCATGTGTTTTGTCTTATGTCTGATTGCTCATATCATAGAGTAACACTGTGATGTGATGCGATGTGTATCTGCAAATTGATAATTGATGTAGGGATAGATATAATTGATTAAACATAAGACCACTTGAATTAAAAGAGCAATTCACTGAGTAATGTGTCACCCCTTCTATTAATTTTTGTTTTGATGTTCTTACATGAACAACATTAAGAGTATTGCTTTTGTTTTTGTTTTTGTTTCTGTTATTTTATTTATTATTTTTGTTTTTCTTTCTTCTTCCAGTTTGAAGTCTCACTTTTTCCCCTTTTTTTTGGCTGGGTATCTGCAGTCTATCCTAGAGTTCTTTGGCAAGTTTATTGATTATATCAGCACAGATTTGCAGTTTGTGATTGATGCTATTTCAGAGGAAGACTCATCCGCTGTTGGTGTAACCTGGCATTTAGGTATATAAAGGAGTAATTGACAAAAAACACCTACTATGGCTCATTCGCGACTAACAAACCCACCTAATAGGCTAATACCTTATCTTTCACAATTGTATCAATTTACTTGCAACATGCTCAACACGTTATAGAGTGATGTTTCAATCAATCAATCAGAGCCTTAATCCCAAAAATTGGGGTTGGCTACATGAACTAGAAAAATCATTCCATGTGGTCATCCACATAAAATTTCCTCCATCCCCTGCGGTCAAGGACCTTATTCTCTTGTAAATCCAAAAGCTTCATATCTTTTCTAACCTCTTTCCACCAAGTCATTTTCGGTCTCCCCTTACCTCGTTTGAAGCCTCCATGATCCCACCCTTCCACTCGTCGCACCGGGGCTCCCTCAGGTTTCTGTCTCACATGTCCAAACCAACGCAAGCGATTTTCCCTTAATTTGCTTGCAATGTTTGCGACACCAACTTATCTACGTATGACTTCATTTGTGATTCTATCCCTTAGAGTGTTTCCGCACATTCATCTAAACATCCGCATCTCCGTAACTCCTACATTTTGAATGTGCTCCTTCGTGTAAGCCCAACATTCTGAACCTTACAGCAACACTGGTCTTATGGCACTCCTTTAGAATTTACTGAACCAGGTCAATATACCTTCGTGGTATCCCTTTCTTCATCATTGCCCACTAGAGTACATCTCTTGGAACCTTGTCATAAGCCTTCTCTAGATCAATGAAAACCATATGGAGTTCCTTCTTTCGCGCCCTATAGAACTCCGTCGTTTGTCTTAACAAATGAATTGCTTCCATAGTGGATCTCTCAGGCATGAAACCAAATTGGTTTTCAGAGATACTTGTGCATGCCCTCAACCTATGTTCTATCATCCTCTCCCACAACTTCATAGTGTGGCTCATAAGCTTGATCCCTCAATAGTTAGAACAATCTTGGACATCTCCTTTATTCTTAAAAACTGGAACCAAAGTGCTCTTTCGCCAATCTTGTGGGATCCTCGAAGTCTTCCACACCTTGTCAAACAAATCTGTTAACCAATCAATACCCACCTTACCTCCACACCTCCACACCTCCATTGGTATACCATGAGGCCTAACTGCTCTCTTTAGTTTCATCTTTTTCAAAGCAATCTCCACCTCTACCCTTCTAATCCTCCGCACATATTCCATGTTAATTTCCTCCGCGTCCATTGACGTATCTTCTGCGACCCGTCCGTCCTTGACTGCCATTAAACAATTCATTAAAGTACCCCTGCCACCTTTCTTTTATGTCCTCATCTTGAACCAAAACCTTGTGGTTCTTGTCTTTAACACACTTTACCAAGCCGATGACTTTCCTCACCTCCTGTCTTCGCTTTGCCATTCTAAAGATTTTTTTTCTCCCTCTTTAGAATCTAACCTTTCATAAACCTCCTGAAAAACCTTTTCTTTTGCTTGCCGGACAGCTTCCTTGGCCTTACACTTAGCATCCTTATACTCTGCGATGGTTTCCTCGGTCCTTACATTTTCCCAATGGCAGATAACAATTTCTTTTGTGTTTTATTGCTGCTTTCACCTCTTCATTCCTCCAAAAAGTATCCTTATGCATCATACTCCTTCCCCTTGATTCCGCTAAGACCTTCTTGGCCACTTTAAGGAAACAACTCTTCATCTGTGACCTAGCTACATCTAAATCCACCTCTTTATCCCAATTAATAATCTAATTAATTTGTAATGAAGTATTTTATTTATTTTTTGTCTTCATCCTCAACATCGCCTTTCTCCTTCACTCTCCTCCATGAATAAGCAATGGCTAAAAAGCCACTAGCAAAAAAACTAACAACAGTGTCCAATCTTAAACCGCAGTAGCTTTCCTTCTAGAAGTCTTCGCATACTCCCGAATCTCATCCCAATCTTAACCCTAACCGCCACAGCAAGAATCAAATAACTATACGCTGCCAATTCCTCCCTACTAGCCACCATATTCACCACCAACCCCACCTGCGTCCTTCACCACCTCACCCTTCTCCACCCTCAAGTTCACCCCTCGGTCATACACCACCACCTTACCCTTCACCAAATCCAGTTCAACAACCCGAAAAAGCATCCAAATCCTCCAAAGTCCCAAATCACCATTAAATATACCGAAAAAGCAACTCAATTTCATATCTAAAAAAACAACTGTACTGTAGAAAATTTACTGTAGTTAATATACAGTTGAGGTTACTTTTGGATCATACAATAATCATCAATATACCGAAGACCCAATAGTCATTAACTTACCTAACAGTCATGAATCTGCATTATACCTTTTGTAGTAGGTTACTTTTTGTAAGGGTACAATTGTGGATGATGTGGTTTGTTAGAAGCGTATGAGGCAAAGATAGTTTCTTTAATTTTTTTGTCAATTTTTCCTATAATGAAATATTAATATTTTGATGACTTTTCTCTTTCTTTGGAACGAATTTATGATAAGTGATAAAAGCATAACAACAGAGTGGAAAGGAAGGCCCTTTCCATTCAGTAAAGGGTGCAGCTTTTATCAATTGCAGTTAGTGAATGGCATTCGACAAATTACGTAAGCCCTTTTTCCCAAAAGATGATTATTTTGATACATTTTTCTAAACTTCTGCAACCTTAAATATAGCTTATACTTTTACTGCTATATATTTTCTTTCTTCTTTGTCCCCTCTCTCTCTTTTGAGGGGGCGAAGGTCTGTTCCTTTGCGAATTCAATATCAACCATCATGTTAGTTGCTAACTAGTTATATAGTCGAATATGTAGTTCTGCATAATTAAAAATATAAGAAATAGGAAGCCTACTATTGATTTTGAAATGCATTGGTTGACATACACAACAAGATGATAAAAGATGTTTAGTGACTTTGAAAGTTTGATGTCATTGATAAAGAGAAATAAAGAAAAAAATTTCTTCGATAACTAGCTAATAACTAATAAATCCACTAGAGAGTATGTTCCTTGGGAATTCAATATTGACCATCCTTATTGTAATACTCGTCATGATTGCTTTAAAAAGGATTATATGTACTACTCATACCAAGATTATGCATCTTTCTTTTATGGAGCTCATTCTTAAGAAACTCCATCATTAAGCATACTTGATTGGGAGCAATCTTAGAATGAGTGACATCCTGGAAAGTTGGTAAGGGAGTGTATGAGTGATGACAAAATGTCTCGTAAGGACTTGTGTTGGTTATTGGGGATGTTGTTGGCTCTTGTTATGCATTGGTGATAAGGGGTGCACTAATACTATTTAAGTAGTTATGATCATCTCACCTTTTCACATGTTAAATATACAATGATGCAAGGTTAAATATTAGAAGAAATAGGAAGCCTTACTAATGATTTTGAATTTTGAAATGCCTTGGTTGACACACAGACAAGGTGAGAAGATATATGTTCAAAAACCAGATGTCACCAATAGAGTGAAAAAATGGAGAAAAATTCTTCGATAATTAGTTAATATAATTCATGAATCTACTTAATGGAAGGCAAGGTAGTAGAAGCTTGCAATATATCTATGTGTGTATGCAAACATGTAGGTATGAATTAAGTTGTATTACGTGTTGTTTTTTAGAATTATGGCATTTCTAGTTTGAGGTAGTTTTAGGAGGGGGTAAAATAAGTTGGATGCTCAACATGAAGGTTTGTTTCTGAAACAGTTATGCTCGAGACAGTGTGGAACCAGCATTTAAACCTGGAGAATCAGCTTTGGTAAGTCGATAACATTTTAGTTAATCCGTCCTTTTCAAATATTACTTTTATTACTTTATTAATGGTGGACTACAGTATAGTAGCTTTAAACATGAGTTGGATGAGGCTTGTTATTATGCTATAGCTTAGTTTTAAAGGTGCGTGTCAAAAAGCATAGGCAGATGTATGCTAAAAAGCTCAGGAAAGCGATCTATTTTGAGTTTTTTGAAATACTATTATGTTAGTAACATGAAAATTTTAGTCCTTGTTTGGCTGCTATGGAAATCGAATTCTTGTATGCATTGGTCATAATTTGTTTGGTAGCCATATAGAAAATGTAAAATCCTAGGATTTTAATATTATGTTTCGTTTCGTATACTATATACAATTCCTTGTATTCTAACAAATTAGTGCCAAAGCGGGAAATTTTAAGGGATAATAATGTAATTATTTTGTAATTGTATGCGGTAATCTACAATGACCAAGGGTTGGGTGGGTTCTTTAATTCCTTCATTTAGTGGTTATTTAGATTTCCTATGGATTTTAAAATTTCTACATTTTGAGAAATTGAGAGCAACCAAACAACTCCCCCTATCAACAAATCATGAGATTTCTCAATTCCGATTGGGGGGGACCCAAACGAGCACTTAATCTAGTTTTACTGGATTTAAGGAGAGAGTGTATTGTTTGGTTTTTCTAATTTTGAAAGTGAAGGGGGAAACCCCTCATCTTCAGATACTCCACCACTAGTCTTCCTTACCACTGGTTTTCTTCCATTGCTGCTGCCTATGGCTTTGGGTGACTTCTGCTTTTTCTTTATTTATGCTGTTTGGGTCTAACAAATACTTCATTGAACAAAATGAGCACTTAATCTAGTTTTACTGGATTTAAGGAGAGTGTATTGTTTGGTTTTTCTAATTTTGAAAGTGAAGGGGGAAACCCCTCATGTTAAAATTCTCCACCAATAGTCTTCCTTACCACTGGTTTTCTTCCATTGCTGCTGCCTATGGCTTTGGGTGACTTCTGCTTTTTCTTTATTTATGCTGTTTGGGTCTAACAAATACTTCATTGAACAAAATGAGCACTTAATCTAGTTTTACTGGATTTAAGGAGAGTGTATTGTTTGGTTTTTCTAATTTTGAAAGTGAAGGGGGAAACCCCTCATGTTAAAATTCTCCACCAATAGTCTTCCTTACCACTGGTTTTCTTCCATTGCTGCTGCCTATGGCTTTGGGTGACTTCTGCTTTTTCTTTATTTATGCTGTTTGGGTCTAACATATACTTCATTGAACCAAACGAGCACTTAGTCTAGTTTTACTGGATTTAAGGAGAGTGTATTGTTTGGTATTTCTAATTTTGAAAGTGAAGGGGGAAACCCCTCATCTTCAGATTCTCCACCACTAGTCTTCCTTACCACTAGTTTTCTTCCATTGCTGCTGCCTATGGCTTCGGGTGACTTCTGGTTTTTCTTTATTTATGCTGTTTGGGTCTGACATATACTTCATTGAACCAAACGAGCAATTAATCTAGTTTTACTGGATTCAAGGAGAGAGTGTATTGTTTGGTTTTTCTAATTTTGAAAGTGAAGGGGGGAAACCCCTCATCTTCAGATTCTCCACCACTAGTCTTCTTTACCACTGGTTTTCTTCCATTGCTGCTGCCTATAGCTTCGGGTGACTTGTGGTTTTTCTTTATTTATGCTGTTTGGGTCTAACATATACTTCATATATGGGCCTAACTCAACCGTAAATTAAACAACTAATTACACATAATAAAAGTAAACAAGAATAATGAACAAGGAAAGAGACATAAACGAATTCTTGAAACCAAATTAAAGAAATTAAACTAAAGTAGTATTGAAAGAATCTAAAAACTAACCTAAAAGAAAAACCTATCCCCTTGCTACGTAATACCACTTCAGAGGAAAGTGGCACACCAGCGGCCCCTCATAATCTAAATTGTTGACGATTTGTACCATGTTTGCTAATGGGCCTTGTAAATTATTAACATTAGTCAGTAAAGGACCCAAATAAGATCAAAATAGCATTCAGAATTGCTCAATGTAAAGCTGCCGCAGATTGGTTGTGGTAACGTTCTGAAGACCGCGAGCAGGTTGCAGGTCTTGCTATCCGTTTGTCACTTTTTGATAGGGGTGAAAGTTCGGTCTGTGGTTTGGATTATTGCCCAATCCAAATCCAAACCATATATTTTCGGTCTCTAAAATTTGAGACCAATCCAATCCATATTGAATTTCAGTCCAATCCACCTAAATTCGGTCTTTCGATTTTGGATCCAATCCAATCCGAATTTTAAAGATATTTTTTTTGTACAACAATTCCTGCTTCATATATTTGTAGCAATAATCTGTAGTACTATACAATAACTCACTAAATCAAGTACTACACACACTTTGAAAAAGGATGATAGAGAATTTTAGGATTTTGCTAACTTTTGGTGTTTTAGACATAACTACTTAACAATTAGTAGGCTTAAGGCCATTAAAGACTTAAAGGTTTATTACTATTCGGTCTAAAGTTCGGTGTACGGTCTACCGAGGGGTCCAGTCCGAGTCCAAACCGAAATCCGAAAAATAAAAAATTTACAATCCAAACCAGTCCAAATTACAAAAAAGTCCGATCCAAATTTCCAAAATGGTTTGGTTTGGTTCGGTCTTCGGTTTTAATCCGAATTACTTTCACCCCTACTTTTTGAGTATGTCATAGCCTGGCCACAACAAAGTCGTGGTGTAAGAATATCAGCCACACCCAGGGTGTGGAGTAGATTGTCCACAACTTCTTTTTGCTACAATTGGTCATTACAAAGCTACGAACCCCTCTTACTTCGCATGCTAAACAACTAAGTAGTATGGAAGTTGTATTGAAGGTCAATCCCATCAAAATCCTATAAAACACATTAAAACATACCCGAGAAAAGTAATATCAAAATATAAAAAAAAATAGTTCTAAAACGGTTAAGAATATGGAGGAAACACAAAGAAATATAATCTAGTATACCACATAAATCATGTATAATATCTTGCTATCAAATTCCCCCAAACTTAACCTTCACTCATCCCGAGTAACCTACACAATAAAGGAAATTCTATCCTATGAAAGCAATTAGACCTAACTCACTGTAGTAGGAATCATGGTTGCACTTAGCTTGTCCAACAAGCCCTTTAAACCCCTTGGCTACCCTAACGGACGTGTATGGTCTCGTGAAGTTTTTTAGACGACATACATACAAAGCCAGAGTTATGCCAAATATAGAATTTCCAAACAGAACGGTTAGCACAAACAAGTGATTATTATCAAAATCAGAAACATTTTTTCAAAATCAATTTTTTTTTTGGAGCTACAAATCAAAAGGCATGGACGAAACAAACAATTAGCACCTTTTCATGACCAACCAATTCTACCGTCCCGTTTCCCTAAATTTGGCACTATGTTCAACAAGCTTAAATCGTTTCTTAATTTTGAATTGCAAAAATATGATCACATCAAAATTTGATGAGGTCGTCGCAAATCTATTAAAAATAATAACCTACCAAAACCTCCTAATAATTTAGTAGGGTAAGTAAGGGTTAATCTCACACACAAGGTTCAAATAAAAAATGGTTGCTATGAAAGGTACTAGTATAGTCAGTAAAAATAGGAGTTTGATTATTAATTTAAAACTATAAATGATGAAATATAAACTATGAACTATGAATAAAAAGACTCAGTATTAAGTATCACTACTAATGTGAACTAATGTATTCCTTAACCGTTCCCCCAATTAATCATAATAAACTTAACAGGATAGATGCGCCATAAAAATACCAAGAATTTCTTTCGATCAATTAATGACTTCCCTAATAATGTAATCGTAACTATTTTCATGGAGTCATACATATTAAAGACATTTTGAATCACATTTTAATAATTCTAGCAAGTAATATTCACTATTTTCATGTCAAGAAAACCTACTTTTGATCAGGGTTCTAAATTCGATCAAGAACCAACTTTCAGTGCGAACCTAATCATATTCAATAAATATTATTTCTTGTCAAATATTGATAGTAAAACCAACCTTAACTAAAACTAATTAAATTGGGGAATTGAGATTATTCATAACATATATTTCATATTCGGGTCTAACTCAACCCTAAATTATACAACTAATTAAACATAATAAAAGTAAACAAGAATAATGAACAACGAAAGATACATAAAAGAATTATTGAAACCAAATTAAATAGATTAAACTAAAGTAGTATTGTAAGAATCTAAAAGCTAACCTAGAAGAAAAACCTACCCCCTTGCTACGTAATACCTCTTCAGATGAAAGTGGCACATCAGCCTCCCCTCATAATCTAAATTGTTGACTATTTATACCATGTTGCTAATAGGCTTTGTAAATTGTTATTATTAGTCTGCAAAGGACCCAAATAAGATCGAAATAGCATCCAAAATTGCACAATGTAAAGCTACCGTAAGTTTGTTGTGGTAATCTTGTGAAGACGGCGGGTAGGTTGCGGTTCTTGCTGTCAATTTGTCAGTTCTTGAGTATGTTATAGCATGGCCACAACTAAGTGGTGGTGTAAAAATATCGGCTAAGTTGTCCACCACTTCTTTTTGCTACAATTGGTTATGACAAAGCTACGAACAACCTCTTACTTCACATGCTAAACAACCAAGTAGTATGGAAGTCGTATTGAAACTCAAATCCCATCAAAATCCTACAAAACACACATAAACATACACGAGAAGAGTAATATTGAAATATAAAGAAAATAGCTCTAAAAAGGTTAAAAATATAGAGGAAACACAATAAAATATAAGCATATATAGCACATAAATCATGTGTAACATCGTGCTCCTCCCATACTTAACCTTTACTCGTCCCAACTAAACTAAACAATAAAAGTAAAACTATCCTATGAAAGCTATAAAACCTAACTCACTGTCGTAGGAATCACGATTGCACTTAGCATGTGCAACAAGCCCTTTAAACCCAAGGCTACCCTAGTGGACGAGTATGGTCTCGTGAAGGTTTTCATACGACATACCTACAAAGCGAGTTGAGATGGGGTGGTGGAGGTGTTCACGGTAGTTGGTTGATTGTTTTTCTCTTGGGTGTAGTTAGGGTTTGTTTTGGGGGGGTGGGGGTGAGTCAGTGGCATCGATGAGGGGTGAGGGAGGGGAGTTTTTTTTTTTTTGTTTGTTTTTTTTTTTTTATTGTGTTTTTTTTTTTTTTTTTTTTTGGGGGTTGGGGTGTTTTTTGGGGGGGGGGGGGGGGGGGGGGATTGTAAAAGTGAATTCCCTATCACCTACATTATTACCCCAACCAAACGACCCTTGAGGGACTGAGGGTGGTTGCTTTTCCTTCGGCTTTATTTCTTTTGTTTTATTTTTACACTTGAGACAAATTTAATATTTAATATGGGGTTATTGGAAGCTACTACATCATTAATGTTACCCATTGGATAAGTTAAGAAAAGAGCAAGGCTTTTTTGAGAAAATTATACTCAAACTTGGGGTCGTTTTGAGATAAAACATAGTTTGAATTAAAATGAGTACAGTCCGAATGGTTGACAGTGTTCTTATTATTATTTTTTTTTCTATTAAAAAATCACCTATACAAAACGTATTTTGATGTGTGTTCATTGACAGATTGCTATTAGAGGAGTAACGTGGTTGTTGCAGCGATTCCCAAAGATTGCAGAGCGGTTATGATGGATTATTTACTCTATATATATATATAATTAATGAGCACATGTACTACCAACATATGCTCTTAAAGCTATTTCTACGATAATGTTGGCAATTTTTTTATTTTATTTTATTTTATTTTATTTGGGTTGTGTTCACCATAGACTTGTATCATACCATTGAATTTCGAAAATGAATTTTCAGTGCGTTTTCTATATGGCTGGCCACATATTTAATTGAGGGTGTGGTAAGGCTCATTAATTACACAGTGCATCTAACAAATTTTGATTAGCTTCAATTCCCATTGTAGGGCGTTATTTTCCAACAATATATATTCTAAAATTCTCAACCAATTATAAGAGGGTTGAGAAAAAATAAATTCTGTTTTTTAAATGTATATATTACGAAAAATACAACTCCTATTAATAAGGTAATAATATTAAAATTCATATTTTTTAATTTTCAATGAATAGATATCCATAAGGATGTAGTTTTGCATTTTAAATTTTTAATCCTTTTAAAAACATTGAGTAACCATTGTTTAAAATACTAGTAACCCTAATAGTTAGGTTTATACTCGTCACTAAAATACTTCATATATTATTTAGACTTAAACAGTTAAATGTACTATGTAGTTCTATTAAAATACACAACTTTTATAAACTTTGTCCATTGGATTAAGTGACCGTACAAATATATTAAAGTTAGACCATGTTCTCCTCGTCTTATTTTTGCTGAACTGAACTTATTTTTGCTGATCTGAACTTATTTTTGCTAAATTGAACTTATTTTTGCTGAACTGAACTTATTTTTGCTGAATTTGTTTTATATTAATTAGAAATTATAGGGCAATTATATACTATAATTGAATTTTATTTAGGTGAAAATAATTGATTTATTATAATCTCTAAATTATATATAATCTGATTTTTTCCCTCAAATTTCAAGAGTTTTATGGACAAAAGAATGCACAATATGTTATCATCTTTTTTTTAGTATCATATAGTTTCCACGTATTATAATATTATCATATATCTATATTAACATATATTTATTTTCATATAAAATAATATATTTTCAATTTTCCATCGAAAATATAAAATCATATGTAAATATTTTCTTACATATTATTTCCATACAATACATATTCTCTTCGAAAATGCTACCTAAATATTTTTTAAATTATATTCTACTGTTTTTATACCATAATTTCTCATTTAAAAAGATCTGCACATATAAATATCCATGTACAAATTAATTTGCATAATACATATAGATTTTTGTTTTTTTTTTTTAACTGAACTTATATTTGCTGAACTGAACTTGTATTTGCTGAACTGAACTTATTTTTGCTGAACTTATTTTTGCTGATCTAAACTTATTTTTGCTGATCTGAACTTATTTTTGCTGAATTGAACTTATTTTTGCTGAACTGAACTTATTTTTGCTGAATTTGTTTTATATTAATTAGAAATCATAGGGCAATTATATACTATAATTGAATTTTATTTAGGTGAAAATAATTGATTTATTATAATCTCTAAATTATATATAATCTGATTTTTTCCCTCAAATTTCAAGAGTTTTATGGACAAAAGAATGCACAATATTTTATCATCTTTTTTTTAGTATCATATAGTTTCCACGTATTATAATATTATCATATATCTATATTAACATATATTTATTTTCATATAAAATAATATATTTTCAATTTTCCATCGAAAATATAAAATCATATGTAAATATTTTCTTACATATTATTTCCATACAATACATATTCTCTTCGAAAATGCTACCTAAATATTTTTTAAATTATATTCTACTGTTTTTATACCATAATTTCTCATTTAAAAAGATCTGCACATATAAATATCCATGTACAAATTAATTTGCATAATACATATAGATTTTTGTTTTTTTTAACTGAACTTATATTTGCTGAACTGAACTTATTTTTGCTGATCTGAACTTATTTTTGCTGATCTAAACTTATTTTTGCTGATCTGAACTTATTTTTGCTGAATTGAACTTATTTTTGCTGAACTGAACTTATTTTTGCTGAATTTGTTTTATATTAATTAGAAATCATAGGGCAATTATATACTATAATTGAATTTTATTTAGGTGAAAATAATTGATTTATTATAATCTCTAAATTATATATAATCTGATTATTTCCCTCAAATTTCAAGAGTTTTATGGACAAAAGAATGCACAATATTTTATCATCTTCTTTTTAGTATCATATAGTTTCCACGTATTATAATATTATCATATATCTATATTAACATATATTTATTTTCATATAAAATAATATATTTCCAATTTTCCATCGAAAATATAAATTCATATGTAAATATTTTCTTACATGTTATTTCCATACAATACATATTCTCTTCGAAAATGTTACCTAAATATTTTTTAAATTATATTCTACTGTTTTTATACCATAATTTCTCATTTAAAAAGATCTGCACATATAAATATCCATGTACAAATTAATTTGCATAATACATATAGATTTTTGTTTTTTTTGAACTGAACTTATTTTTGCTGAACTTATTTTTGCTGATCTAAACTTATTTTTGCTGATCTGAACTTATTTTTGCTGAACTGAACTTATTTTTGCTGAAAATAAGTAAAAATAAGACGAGGAGAACGTGGCCTTAGTCTCATTATTCAATTGAGCAGGTGAGTAATCCGTATATTTATAATAAGTAACCTTTAATTTCTAGATAAGTAATCCCTATATTTATATTAAGTAACCTTTATTGTTTAGATGAGTATTCCTTATATTTTATAATGAGTAATTCTCATTGTTTAGATGAGTAACCTCTATATTTATATTACGAAACCCTAATTGTTTAGCTGAATATCCCTATATTTTATATGGAGTAATAAGTAATCCTCGTTGTTAAGATGAGTAACCTCTATATTAATATGAAGTAACCCTAATTGTTTAGATGAGTAATTTAATAATTAAGTTGCCCTTTTAATTATAACAAATAACCCTTGTATTTATAATAAATAATCCTCATTGTTCAAATGAGCAATAATTGTATTTATAATGTGAGTAACCTTATTTGTTATATATATGAATATACATAAGCTTGTCATTCAAATAAGTAACTATATTATTGAATTAAGTAACATGTGTTAGAGCGAGATGTGTATGTATATTATGTTGTTGAGGTTACTTGTGCATTATATTGAGGCTACAAATACTACATACATTCTATTGAGGTTACTTGTACAATTAAAGGAGACATTTTACAATTTACTCCCATACAAAAATAAATAAATAAATAAATAGATAATTGAGACACTGTTATGATTGAAGTTATTTAACTTTTTTTTTTGACAATGAAGAAAATTACAAGGACTTAGCTAGATTATGAGCTACACTAACTTGTTGTCCAGGGACTTTAATACATCTGACATAATTGAAAGAAACACACATGAGGATAATGTCAGCAACAATAGCTTTGATGTTATGAGGAGCTATGAAGGAGTGGAAAGAGCTTGTACTAACTATAAACAATCAGTATGCACCAAGACATGGTAACCTATAAAAGCAGTAGCTATTATACCCAGAAGCAAGTTGTATGCTTCGGCTTGGAGGGGAGAATCGACCATTAGTACCTGACGACCTTTTTTTAATGATAGTACCATTATTGTCTTGGAGCACCCAGCCCACAGCTGCTGTTGGTGTACTATCTACTTCATCTTCTGATTTTTTCCATGCACCATCTACAATTAGTAGTCAAGTAGGGGACGAAGTACTTGGCATTCCTATCTCATAGCAATCAGGTGGTTTAGGAGGAATGGTAGAGGAGGTAGATTTGTCATCTTTCCTACCCAATGACCGCATCCACCTAGAAGATTCCTGTAATTTGATTTGGATGATAGAGACTGGGTGCGGAGTCGTACTACCAAAGACAACATTATTCCTGTGTATGTAGATAGCCCATAGCGTAATAATGAAATCAACTGTTCGCTGACTGTACTCATCCTGCATATCAAGTTTTATAAAATAAGTCAGCAGATTAGTAAACCAGAAGTTAAAGTCAATATGGCTATTTCCCTGAGGAGCTAATCCCAGATTCCCAGACAACCAAACATGTTGAGTGAAAGTGCAATCCCTAAACAAGTGGCTAGTAGTTTCTGGAGTGTTGTTACAAAGAATAAGGCCTCTCCTGAAATTGTATTCACAAACTATAACTGGATGACCATCAGCATCATCATTAAACTTCACATTGTTTCATTAACTCTGCAGCTTTACAAAAGTTCAATGGGACAACAAGCTGGTGAACCTTGTTTGGTAATTTCAATAATTACTTGATAGTGGGTAAGGAAAATAAAAAAAAATAAAAAAAAAAAACAAAACAAAAACATGGTGTCGCCTCATAATTGTAGCTCCGTTGCCAAGCTAAAGGTATAGTATCACAGGAACTAACTATGTAATTAAAATCAGCATTATTATCGGCTGCATGTATTTATATAATCAGATGCATATATTAATCACTGGCCATCCCGCGAAATAGTTTGAAATGCGCAATGGGATAAAGCACAGAGATTTAGTTCGTTTTTAAACCTCTATTTTTTATACAAAAAAAATAAGTGGCCATAGCGCTACGCTGTCAATTGACATTGCGACTAGCCACATATAGAATTTGTAATGAATTTTAATAAGCCAACCGTTTAGCGTTTAGTATTATTGGTTTCAACTTAAATAATTTTTGTAATTCCACCCTTCACTTATTGCTAATGATAATGGTCTCGTTAAGTTGTCACTTTTGTGGACACTTAAATGTGTCTCCCCAAAAACAAAGAGATAATGATTATCCAAACCTTGCCATGCACTAAAAGTCGAGAGGAACAACAAGTTCAAATTCTCAAGCTGAAGCTTGGAAACTAAATTATGAAAAAACATGGCAAAATGAGTGTTAGTTTTTGTTAAAATGATTTTTAAAATTAACAAATTAATTAAAGAAAAATTGAAAATAATAATCCAATCTTTGGACAATTTGACAATAATAATCCAACATTTGCGAAATCCACTGTTAATCTTACTTTACAATCATATTTGACACTAATGATCCAATATTTAATGTTACCTGCAAATGGTGGGTTTATAATATGAGCTTCGATCGAAATTATTTTCAACAAATGGGTATTATTTGTGAGAGATAAAAATTCATTTTTATTGCAAATAATTGAACCGAAGGTAGTTGGTTAAAGGTGTCTGTTGACTTTGACTTTGTTTTTTAGTCTTTAAATAACGGTCATTTTCTTTCTCCTTTTCTCTTTCTTTCTTTTCTTTCTTCATCTTCTGTGATTTTTTTTTTCATCTTGCATTAATGGATTCCTCTGGTGGAAAAGAATCAGATGTGCCTACTCTGAAAGATGGTCTAGAAAAGACAAATTGTGAGGTCTAGTAAAAGAAAGATTCCTCATTGTTGGAGATGCTATATATTCTTTTCACTTTCTTGAATTATTATATCTTGAGGAATTTCAAATATTAAGTTTTATTTTATTTATTTATAAGGATTTTAGGAGGTTTTAAATACATTGCTTTCGCGAGGTGTTATTCAAAATTATTATTTATTATTAAAATAGGTTTTGAGTATATATTTTAATTTTTGAAAAATAGGAAAAAAAAAACTTTGGGTCTTGTGGCTTAAAAATTTCGGAAACTTAGGCCCATTTCCAAGGATCTTCAAAAAACAAGGACTAAGCCCAATATTTTTTATGACAAAAATTATTTTTATAAATTTATTAAAATCAATATTATACAAATATTTTGTCATCAAAAATAAATATTTTCAACATTTTTAAAAATTTCATTAACCAACTAATATTTATCACAAGTACAAAATTCTCTTCCCAAATCCTAATTTAATCCAAGCAAAATTCAATCTCTCCGCTGATAGCCGAAAATCCTAAGGGCTATGTGCCCGTAAATATCTCAATATTTCTCTCAAATCAGTTTGCAAAAGCATCACAAAAATCAGAAAAATAAAATCCAAAAATCAATTTTCCGGAGTTTTCATAGGTTTGTGGAGGCTACTTTGTGCCTCCACCACGACCACCACGGGCAAAAACCAGAAAAATAAAATCCAAAAATCAATTTTCCGGAGTTTTCATAGGTTCGTGGAGGCTACTTTGAGCCTCCACGTACCACGACCACCATGGGCCATTCTTTGCCCTACCACCACCACCTATGCAACCACCTCGCAGAACTCTACCACTAGGTACCATCATTCACCACCATCTCAGCCCCTAAGCCACTGAAAATCGTGCCCAAAGTGGCCTGCTCACAAGTAGGCCACTATTTTTGAAAAAGAGAAAAAAATTGTGTTTAAATAAATTTTTAAAATTCAAGATTATGATTTTATGATTTTCTACAGTAATTATAGAGTTTATAAAAGTATAAAAATGAATTTTCAAAAATTAATCGTATAATTTTTACTAATTAAATCCGTTTAATGGTTTTTGCATAACTAATTAAAGACTTTTTTTTATGCACGAAAATTATTGTTAAAGGTGTATGTTAGTTATATAACATGTTTTATGTATTGGATGAATATTTAATGTTGGTTTCGTGCGAGGAGGAGATTTTGTAGAGGAAGCGTTTGATAGCCTGTCGAAGTGGCTACCAAAGATAAACCTTACAAGGCTCACTAGGCTACTAGCAAGGGTAAGTAAGGATCGAATCCCATGACAACAAAGTTAGTCACTAAGAAGCTCAAATGTTGATTAAGCTAAGTCAGAAATTCCAATGATTGGATAATCGTTACTGTCACTAATATTAACACAAGACTAACAAAACTAAAAGGTTCTAAGGTACAGGATTCACCACTCACAACCACTATGACGGTGTGAATCTTACAACGAGCCAAGTCTAAGGAAAACATCTAGGGGAAGTCATTCTAAGAGCCATGTCTACTCTCTCGAGCTAGCATGACGAGCGGAACTATGAACACAACCTATTCTCATGGCGTGAACACAAAACGGCTCCTAATTACAATCATGAAGACTAGTAACGTCCCTTAACCCAAGCACCTATTCTCATGGTACTTGAATCAATCGAACAAGGGGAGTCCTCACTCAACTTCATCTCGATCCTTTGTTGAGGAACCTAGATACAACATCTATGGTAGCTTTTAACACCCCAAAATCTACTAGTAGAAAACTCGTATTGTTATTATTATAATAATAGATATTGGGGTATTACCGCCACATTTATATAAATAAATGCAAGGCTAAACAAACTAAAGTCTTACCTTCCATAAGCTAAAGTAAACTCCAATACTTTAACTAATCAATTCACAAACTTTAACTAAAGTAAACCAACTTAATTATAAATAAAATCTTCAAACCACTAGTTTTTATAATTAACAAAACACACTCACTAGAAATAAGAAAACACACTTCACTTGAACTATAACACTGCTAATTAAAAATAACAAGCATTAAATTAAGGTGAGCTCTTCCTTCTTAGCGACATATACCATAATTCCCCATACTCACCTGCAAAACAAAAGTACCAAAAGAACGAAAAAAAACAAACAAAATCAGACAAAAGCCGGTAATTCATACTCCATCCCGTTGCAAGATAATAATTTTTAACATTTGAAAATAAATTTATACACACATTTATAATTACGGGTATCTGAGCTAAACTAATACCAAAATCATTTGAACATCCAATTATAATTTAGTTAGCCCTTAATACTTTATTTAAACGTGAAACGGAACGTCGATAGGCGGGGACTGAATCCCAAAACCACCTACCTTACTAGGGTCGTCACCCTGATATCAGTATATCGATCTCCACCATGGCCAAAAGTCCTTAGTGTGCACACCCCCCACTAAAAGCCCATTGATCATTACCAATGAGTTCACTATTAGGAGGACGACAATAATATCACAATCACAAATAATGAATTTACATGACCTATTAGAAGCCCACGACCTAAGGTGTCGAGAGGTTCACTACTTATAGGTTTACTGTTCCAAACCTTCGGGGGATTCATACCGTAGGCATTATTTCCCTTTCCTTTATAATTATTATTTATGTTAGGATCATAAGTATTATAAGATAATCTCATAGTCCTAAATGCTCAAACTATGCTTTCACAAAATCTGACCCGACGAAGTATTGGTTTGACATTACTTAAGGTATTCACGCACTATTCACATTAGCATTTATATTATACTTTATTAAACCCAAAACTACCTTTCCTTATATACAAGTACTAACCATATCTTACGCTAACCTCTTGTATAATTAATCTTTATATATATATATATAAAAAGAGTAAAGTAGTACACTAGGTTTTACTGCCAACAAAAAGTTGGATAAGAACACTAATTTTTAGTGGAAGCACATGACTAACCAAATCTATTATACTTTAAACGAATATTATACAACTTTTATATGGTATCGAATTATCAATCTCCAACAAACAAAGAACTTTCACTTATTAGCTTATTGAAGCACGTAGTACATAGTTAAATACTTAGCCTAACTAACTCATCATAGGTGCATATAATACATCGAAAAACTTACGGGATTTCAAGGAAAGTAATGGACATAAGAATTATCTTAATTAGGGTAACCGCGAGTCGAACGAACGAACTAAAAATCCTCAATCAGAAATTCTCCTTTGTCTACAGTAATGAACCATACGAGCAATTCAATTAAACTGATTTTAAAGAGTAAAATTAGAGAAAAGATCTTGGATTACTTAATTAAAGCTTGATTATGAAGGAAGATATAAATTCATCTTATCAAGTAACCAGAGAAGATTTTTTTTTTTTTTTTTTAACGTTGATAGAACAAGGTGAAAGGAAACTGTAAATTGATCTCTTTTGAAGTTATACGTAAAACTTGTTTCAAAATTTTACTTATTATTATTATTATTATTATTATTATTTTTCAAAATATAACTACCCCATCAGTAGTGGGAAGATGGAAGACTAAGTCCAAATATTTTTTTTCTTTATTTTTTTTATTATTTTTTTTATATTTATATATGTGTATATATATATATATATTTTATAAATCTTTTGTTTCCCAAAATAAAGCATTTAATATACAATCCACTCCCCTTAAAGAAAGTTCGTCCTCGAACTTTAAACATAGTACTATAAGAAACTAGTTGAGTAAGATAGTAAGGGATTTAGTTAAGATACTATGGATTGATCATTTAGATTTTCCTCCCCCCTTAAATAAATGTTTCGTCCCGAAACAGGTACCCGAATATGAATTATACCTAGTCAAAGAGTTTCGGGTATTTTTCTTGCATTTCCTTCTCAACTTCCCAAGTAGCCTCTTTTGTATTACGGTTCGACCACAACACTTTTACCATTTTCACCACCTCGTTTCTAGTATTTCTGGTTTTATAGACTAAGATTTGAATAGGACGCTCTTCGAATGTTAGACTTGGTTCCAGCTCAATTTGCTCAGGTTGAAGAATATAGGTGGGGTCATGGTGGTATTTTCAAAGTTGAGATATATGAACGACATTATGGACATTTGCCAACTCCATTGGCAATGCTAACCTATAAGCAACCTCTCCAACTCTTTCTAGAACCTCATATGGACCAATGTATCTAGGACTCAACTTTCCCTTTTTCCCAAATCGAGTGACTCCTTTCATGGGTGACAACTTAAGCAATGCTTTCTCCCCAACTTCGAATTCAAGAGTTTTCCATTTTTGGTCTGCATAGGATTTTTGTCTATCCTGAGCAGCTTTCATCCTTTCTTGGATTAGCTTGACTTTTCGTGTTGTCTGCTCAATCATCTTTAGCCCTAAAGTTAAGGACTCACTTATGTCACACCAACAAACAGGACTCCAACATTTCCTCCCATACGACGCCTCATATGGTGCCATTCTTGTACTTAAGTGATAGCTGTTGTTGTAGGAAAACTCTATGTACATAAGATGTTCATCCCAAGAACCTTGGAAATCCATTACACATGCTCTCAACATGTCTTCCAATGTTTGTATTGTACGTTTTGTCTGACCGTCTGTAGCAGGATGAAATGCCGTACTAAATTTAAGAAACGTCCCAAACGCTTCTTGTAGTTTCTTCCAAAAATGTGATAAAAACCTTGTATCTTTGTCGGAAACTATGTCCTTCGGTACTCCATGCAATCTTACTACTTCGCGGACATAAGCGTTGGCCAATTGTTGTAAAGTCCAAGTATCCTTCATCGCAACAAATTGAGCACTCTTTGTAAGCCGGTCAACAATAACCCATATAGCATTCTTATTTGTTTTGGTGAGAGGTAAACCCATAATGAAGTCCATTGAAATTGATTCCCATTTCCACCCTGGTATCTCTAACGGTTGAAGTAGACCTCTAGGCCTCCTATGTTCGATCTTTACTTTCTGTGAACGATTATAAGCAAATTCTGTTTAGTTGGATATGTAGGTGAACGATTATAAGCAAATTCTGTGTGAGCTAACTTCAAGTCCCAATCTTTTTGTGTCTTACTTACCAAACCATGAAGTAGAACGCCTAGGGTTCTGTTTGTGACCTCAGTTTGGCCATCTGTTTGTGGATGATAAGAAGTACTGAAGAGCAATTTCGTCCCTATCAAACGCCACAATGATTTCCAGAAATAGCTCATGAATTTCGTGTCTCTGTCGCTGACAATTGTTTTCGGAACTCCATGTAACCTAACAATGTCTACAATTCTGCAATATTGACAGCATCATTAGTCTTGTGGCAAGGTATGAAGTGAGCCATCTTCGAAAACCTGTCAACCGCAACCATTATAGCATCCTTTTGCCTTTCAGTTCTAGGCAACCCCAGTATAAAATCCATAGAAATATCATCCCAAGGAACTTCTGGCACTGGCAATGGTGTGTAGAATCCTTGATGGAAGGATGCCTTGGCCTTTTGACAAACAACAAATTGTGATATTACTGCTTCAACATCAGCAATCATTCTAGGCCAATAGAAATGCTCTCGCAACATTGTCAGTGTCTCTGTAATACCAAAGTGACCTGCAATTCCGTCCCCATGTGCTTCTCTGACTAGCAATTCACGAATACTGCACTTAGGGATGCAAAGTAGATTTCCTTTGAATAAGAATCCATCATGTAGCACATAAGATCCCATTGAACCCTTCGAAATTTGCGAATAAATAGGTCCAAAATCTCCATCTTGCTCGTAATATTGGGTAATCAACTCCAAACCAAGCAATTTGAAATTAAGAACACCAATTAAAGCATACCTCCTTGATAAAGCATCAGCAACCACATTAGATTTGCCTTCTTTGTACTTTGATGAAAAGTGAAAAGACTGCAAAAATTCAACCCACTCAGCATGTCTTGGATTGGGTTTATGTTGGCCACTGATATGCTTCAGAGCCTCATGATCAGAATGCAATATAAAGTGACTTGGACGCAGATAATGACTCCAATGATCCAATGCTCGAACAATAGCATAGAATTCTTTGTCATAGGTAGAGTAATTCAACCTTGCTCCATTCAATTTCTCACTGAAATAAGCTATAGGCCGTTTACCTTGAACCAACACTGCACCAATCCCCACGTCACTAGCATCTGTCTTAACTTCAAAAGGTTTCGAAAAATCAAGCAAAGATAAGATAGGAGCTTGACAAATCAATTTCTTTACCAATTTGAATGCCTTTTGCGCATCTTTGGTCCATTCAAACTTCTCTTTGTTCTTCTTGATACACTCGATCATAGGTGCTACTACAGAAGAGAAATTCTTCACGAATCTCCTATAGAAAGAAGCTAAACCATGAAAAGCACGCACTTCAGTCACAGATTTCGGAACTAGCCATAATTTAATAGCTTCTACTTTCGAAGGATCAACTGAAACACCATCCTTAGAAACAATGTACCCTAAGAACGTCACACTTGAGACCATGAACGAGCACTTTTCGAGCTTAGCATACAACTTATGCTTTCTCAAAGTTTCGAACACTTCTCTTAGATGCTGCAAATGATCTTGCACACTTGCACTATATACCAATATATCATCCAAGTATACAACCACAAACTTTCCAAAGAAAGGCTTCAAAACTTCATTCATCAATCTCATAAAAGTACTAGGAGCATTAGTAAGACCAAACGACATAACTAACCATTCATAGAGTCCTAGTTTAGTTTTGAACCCTGTTTTCCATTCATCACCCTCCTTCATTCTGATTTGGTGGTAACCACTCCTCAAATCAATCTTGGTAAACACTTGTTAGCCAAACAATTCATCCAATAAATCACCCAATCGAGGAATAGGAAACTTGTATTTGATGGTGATGTAATTCACATCTCTAGAATCAATGTACATTCTCCATGATCCATCCTTTTTAGGAACAATCAATTTTGGGACTGCACATGGACTCATGCTTTCCCTAACATACCCTCTTGCCATCAACTCTTCAATCTATCTTTTAATTTCTTTTGTTTCTTCTGGATTGCACCTGTAAGCTGGTTTATTAGGAATTTGGGCTCCAGGAACCAAATCAATCTGATGTTCAATCCCTCTAATGGGTGCTAATCCTGGTGCCAATTCTTCAGGAAATATGTCTTGAAATTCGTGCAACAAGGGGCGCAACTCACGAGGGATGCTCGTTGCTTTCTCTTGCACTTCCTTAGCCATCAACAGATAGAACTTATCACAATTCTTTACCTCTTGCACCATGGCTATCTCATCAACCAACAAAACACCCTTCTTATTGCTCACATCTTTCGAAAATTTCGAACTTTCTAAAGGTTTCAATGCAACTGGTTTTCCTTGTGCCTGTTTCCTAATGACGTATATGTTTGTTCTCCCATCAAACTGTACAATCTATCATATTTCCACGGTCTTCGAAGAAATATATGGCATGCATCCATAGGACACACATCACTGAGCACCTGATCCTCGAAATTTCCAATCTTGAAACTAACCAGAGCCTGTTTGTTCACCTTGACGTCACTTGTGTTACTGAGCCAATGTAACTTGTAAGGTTGAGGATGTTCAGTGGTAGGAATCTCCAATTTGTTGATCAATACTGTGGAGACTACATTAGTGCAACTACCGGAATCAATTATCAGATCTTCCTAGAACATTGCACCTGGTGATGGAAAATTTATCCCTCTGATTCTCTGTAGGTGGCGCAACTTTAGATTGCGAAACCCTTTGGAGGACTAAACTCTGGCCATGCACCTCAGGAGCAATTTCCTCAATCTCCTCTTCCTGAGTATCATAATTTCCGCCATCCTCCTGTTGCTCCTTCTCCTCTTCTTCAAAGTTTTCATCATCTGCCCAATTTCGAGTAGTACGAACCCTTGAATGAGGACAATCTTTCTGGATATGGCCTTGACCTTTGCAGTTGAAACATGTGCGTTGATCAGGGGGTGGAGGCTTAGTAGCAGAGCCTTTATCCTTGATATATGGAGGAGGTTTTGAAGTGGAACCGAAATTTTGTTTAGATGAAACAATGGCACCTTCTTTCCTCACAAAGAGTTTCGAAAAAGTACTTGGTCTTTTCGAAAATTGCTTCTCAACCCTAGATGCAACCTTGCAAACTTCATCAAAGGTCCAATAAGGTTGTAATTCCACCTTTTCTCTTATTCTCTCATCTAGACCAGCAACATAACGAGCAACTTGATGATCCTCATTTTCTTCTAGATCGCAGATGGTGATCAAATTGAGGAATTCAGATGTATATTCTTCAACTGATTTTCGATCTTGCCTTAAAGTTACCTTGCTCTTAATCTTGAGGAACAAAACGTTTCCTCATATCTTTCTTTAATTTCGTCTAAGTGGCTACTTTGGACTTCCCATCCTTCTTTCTTTTCCTTTGCATACCTTCAAGCCACAAGCTAGCCAAGCCCGTCAATTTTAACTCTGCAATCTTGTATGATTTTCGATCATCATACTCTTTATATTTAAAGATTCGTTCAATCCTTCTTAGCCAATCCAAGAACTTTTCAGGATCCAAACTTCCACTGAATTCAGGAATATCCAGTTTAAGATTGCGATCATCATCCTTAGGCCTTTCCTTCTTTCTGCGCCTATTCATAGGTTCTTCGTTACTAGAACTTGATGAATATTGTAGGTTTTCGTGCACTCCTTGAGCTTGCTTGCTCATCATCAGAACTATAATTCGTCTCCCCTTTACTTACACCCTTAGAATTGCTTGGTGATTTCAATTCGGAAAAGTCTTTCATGGTGGCCTCAAACATAGTCTTTAGTTCTTCGATATCTTTGTGCAACTCCTTCGTGGTGATCTTAGGAGTATTTACCTCATCAGCTGACATGATTATTTTTGTTTCAACGATGAAATTGATACCAATACCTTGAGGATTAATGTCCTCTCAACAAGAGCACCAAAAGTTGATGTGAATGTTGATAAGAAAAATCGTCACTCACAAGGATAATTCCTTAGTTCGGTTTTCTCTAAAGCCAAGCACGAAGAAAATCGATCTAAATAGAATAATTTTATGAATAGATTAAAGCAACGCACCCTCAATTCCTAAAATTATCCTCACAAGAGTCTAAAGCCTAAGCACCAACTCTTTTAAGAAGTTCGAAAATTTCCACACACTCGAAAATTTCCTTACCTTCGGTTTTGGTTTGTTTTGTTGAAAACAAGCAAACTTAAACAATCAATGTTTTTGTATTCACTAATCTGTATTTTTACAAGCTAATGTTGAGATTATTTATAATCATAATCATCAACAAATCCTAACTAAACTAAGCTAATTTTACACGCACAACATTAGGTAAATTCAGCCTAATCTAGTGACTCATCAATGACTCACAAGATAAGAATGCCACATCATCACTGCATGTCATGCAACTTGCTAAAATATCCTAACAAATTCTATCTAATCTGAAAAATATCCTAACAAACTTATTCTTACCTTGCTAATCAAGATAACCAACAAATTACAACCAGAATTACACAAAAATTTGATTCACCCAAATCACCCAAACATTGTAAAAAAATGACGCAAACCTTCTTCGTCCAATTTTGCGCATTTTTGTGAATTTTCTTCAAAACTTCAAGAAACCTTTCAAGATTCAATCTTTTAACCAAGAAACCTTCAAGAAGTCATTCTCCATATGTATAAGGCTGTAAATGATGATTAAGACACTTCAAGAATTAAAAGACTCAATGCCTAAAATGAGAAAATCCTATCAAGTGAAGTGGGAAAAACTCATAGGCAAAACAATCTTATTCCCCTAATTCCACCATTCTTTCCTTTGCTTCAATGATCAAGTATTTTCTTGTGTCACCATACACACCCATGATGATGTCTTAGAAGATCCCAAAAGTCTTGAATCCCCATAAGCCATTATTTTCCCCATACTTGCATCATTCTTAGAAGCCATCAACAAACCTTCGAAGTTATCATCTTGTTTTGTATCATCAACTTAAAGCTATATTTGGACTGATTAGACACCTAATGTACCAGAACCTAAGGCTATCCATCAGGAACCCTAATAGGATCCCTAACAATTTGCACTTGACCAGTTATCATAGCACCCCTATCCTCCAGCCCTACAGATACCTCATTACCATTGGCCTGAGATTGAGTATCAACAACACCCCCTCCACTATCCCGCTCATCCCCTACTACAGTAGAAACAACTTCGGTAGCGCCTTGTGTAATAGTAGTGGCACCCTGCACAGCAGTATTCTGAACCAGCTTTGGAACCCACACCTTTTTACTCTTCCGGACCTCACCCTTGTTCACACATTCCTCAGCTGCATGACCATAGCCCTTACACTTTCCACATGTAACCGGCAACCATTCATACAATACAGACTGTGTTACTGAATCCCCCACTTCATCCAAGAACTGCACTTCATGCACCAATTCGTGGTTCATTTTCAGCTCAGCCAAGACTCTAGCATAATCCAACAAATCCTTATCAGCAGTGGCCCTATCAGTTTTGATTGGTCTACCCACTAAACTGGCAATCTTTATCAAAGCGGATTTTCCCCAAAATCTCAAGTCCAAAAAAGAAAATCTCACCCTAACAGGCACCTACAAATCTGTTCAGGAATCAAGACCATACCAGGAACCCATTTTTTCATCACTACAGGCTTATTGTCAAAACTCACAGGTCCAGCAGTTATAGCTGCATCCCTACCACTAACATCCTTAAATTTCACAAGAAAAACACCATTATGCATCCTAACCACTTTCACCACACCATCTACCCCATAACCCCCTAACAAAAGCATTCAACACAACATAAGGAGGCTTCCCCCCCATGATAAAACATACAATAGAGGCATCCCAATAATCGACCTCTTCTTGAATATCCTCATATGAAATTTGAACACAATAAGTTGAATTAGGAATATTACCTGTCAGATTAAAACCTTCCTTACAACAATCACCAAATAAGGGCAATCTCCAAGCATTAGCATCAACACGCTGCTCTGCCCCCTCGTCACTATCTCCAACAGCATCCTCAGGCACCGACGACAAACCTCGTGTACTTCTACCACTAGACCGTACCCCAGCCCCACTACTCTCCCTCCCAATCTCACTCACACTCCCAACCAATTGCCCACGTTGTTGAGGAGTGACCATCAAATCCATTGCCACCGTCACAGGTGCCCCCTTCCCGCTCTTCTTCCGGCGGGTCACCGTCAACCACTCATTCACCTGCTCATTCCCAACCCCTTCCACCATATTCTCCCCTGCAATGAGCTCATCCACCGTTGACCCATCTGAGCCATCGTGGCATTCAACCTCGATCTCCTTCACGCAAAACCTCCTCAATACCCTCATTCTATAAATCGTCACTAATTAGCTTCTTCGCAATATCCTTTTGTGCTTTTTATCAATCCATAGTATCTTAAACGAATCCCTTACTATCTTACTCAACTAGTTTCTTATAGTATTATGTTTAAAGTTCGAGGACGAACTTTCTTTAAGGGGAGTGGATTGTAATACTACATGCTTTATTTTGGGAAACAAAAGATTTATATATATATATATATATTATAGCTAGTCATAAAAATGTGAACAAGCACCCCTAATCCAACACTAGTCACCCCCAAGCCAAGACTCTTGCAAGAAACACTAAAACATATAGGAGCTGAGGGTTTCACCCACACCTTAATTAGCACTAAAAAGTACTCACTACACATTTTACTATTTAAACACATATTTTTATTCATGATTACAAATTATAGCAAAGAAATAAGTTATGACAATGGATTATAAACTAAACTAAACAATAGTAATAAAAATGGAAGAGCTTTGTTTGATTATCAATGTTGTGACAAAGAAATAAGTTATGCAAGTGATTTAATCAAACTACAAAAGCAATAGAGAAAATGAAGACAAGGACAAGGTTTAATCTTGAGAGTATTAAAAAAAAGTGTAACAACCTGGATTTCCCTTAACTTTCTACTTCCTAATTTTTCCGGAAAACATGTTAAACTAGTAGATATTACATTTATTAAACTACTATATATGGAAAAACCAAAGTATTACCGCCACCGTGATAACGGCTAAGGCTTTTATCAAAGTATTACAGCGGAAGTGAGTATATATATATATCAACAATTAATTGTTGTAAAAACCTTCAAATATATCAACAATTAAATCACTTCCTCCCCCAAGCTAGAACGAAGCAACGTCACGGTGCTTATGGAGGAGAAAGAAGAAGGCCAAACATTTCAATAAAACCACAATTTTACGAACATGATTTCAATGAATAAAAAAGGAAAAGCTAATAAGAAAATTTAATGTAAATTAAGAATGAAAAGAAGCTTTTAAACTAGCCCATGGAACTATGAAAAGCAAACAAGAACTCAAAAACTTATCATGTTTAATAACAATTGAAAAATAGTTAGGGTTAATAAAATGATACCCAATAGAGTGTGAAAACACTCTATAAACACCAAGAACGAACTTTAAGGTAGCAAATTCGAACTTTGAGTGAAACCCTAACTTTTCCCAATTTGTATTTTGTTGGAGTTCTTGAAGATGAGTGCAAATTTCCATTATGGTTTGTCAAATTATTTAGAATTGTTGCTTGTGAAGTTTAGATAAATTAGTGATGGGGAATTCGTGAAGATTTGAGATGTTTAGATGATGGAGATTAATAGGAAAAGACGAGGGAAAAGAGGGTCGGTGAGAGAAAGGGCTTCGTGTTTTGTAAAATGAGAAATGAGATGAAAGAAATTGAATTTTTGCTGAAGTAATCTGCCTAAAAGACACTCCTAGCAGGGGCTGCAGAAGGGCAGCGGGCGCACCATTGCAGGTGCGGGCGCTACCCCCCTAATTTTAATTTTATGTACAAACTGAGACATAAGCATTGGGGAAAAAGTCTATCTGGCCTAGCGCCCGCTAGGGGGTTCCAGCGGCCGCTAGGTCTGTTAGACCTCTGAACTAAAGTAGTTTTAGCAGCAATATTTACAAAAATTCAAGTTTTTAATGCCTAAAACATTATATAGGCCTCATCAAGCCAAGAGAGATTCATAATATCATCATATAGGGTCAAAATGAATATCCAAATGACTTATGAGGTTTAAAGGCGCATCAAATGCTTTTCGGGATGGTGTTTTCCCGAAGAGCAAGAAATGAGTAAAAACAAACCTCGATTGCACTTATGAACCAAAATAAGCGATAGGAAGGCTTCATAAGTTCAAGTAAAAGTCAAAGTAACACATAGGAATGCTGGTGTTGCTGAATCAATGCTTAAGTGCATTTCGGGATGATCCAATTCCCGAAAATGCCTTTAAAAATCACGGAACATACATAAAATGACACAAAAGTCTCATTTCACGATAAAACATTACTCAACCCATCACAAAAGCTAAACCAAATGATTCCAAGGGGTTTCCCTGGCTTGGAAGCTCAAAAGGTTGATTTGGGGATAAAAGGTACCCAAAATTGAACCAAAATGCTCCGAAGAGCCAAAAAATGCTCAAATGAGCTAGAAAGTAAAAATATAAGTACAAGTAACTTGGGGTGCCCCCCCGCAAGCACTTGTTTTATATCATGAGTCTGACTTAGCACCTAGACACAGGAGCTAAAATGTAATCAAGGTTACATCAAAACTATCTAGGAAAACCAAAAGATAAGGGCTTAGTAAATAACATTATAAAGCTCGTAAGAGCTTGTCAAATGCACTACCACTCAACTCACTAAAAACCGCATAAGAAATGACTAATAATTACATCGAAAATAGTAAAAGGGCCATTTTTTTATGCTTACGTGTGAGTGAGTGCCCACAGGGAGGAAAAGAAAGACTCAAATCTAAGAAAACACTAAAAGAAAATAAAAAGGGAGTATTTCCATACACTCTAGTTGCCTTGGTTTCTTTAAGAGAAACATGGGAATCAAGACAAAGAAGAGTGTCCTCGAATGGAAGTGGTATAGGCATGGTTGGAAGTATAGTGAGCGGTGAAGGAGCAACGTTAAGTGTTTCCCAAGATGAAGTGGGAGGTAGTGGTACGAAGACCACCATGGCATTTATGACCTCATTTTCTTCACAAAAATCTATATCAAGGGATTCATTGACTTCACTTGACGATTCGTGAGAGTCATAACTCTCATGAGGATAGTACATGTGAGGGTCATCGTCAGTGGGAAGTTGGACACTAATAAGCTCAGTAACAAGTGACAGGGAGGAAGAGTCATGACTGAAGTCATCGGTAGCAAGCTCAACATGGGAAGTATGAAGTGAATTACAAGAGCTCATCGTAAAACCTTTTAAGTACTCATCAAGAGCGATTTCCAGTGAGCTCTATTCTTGTGAATACTGATGGTGAACATCAAAGTTGGAAGCATAAAACGACAAATAATCAAAGCCATATTCCTCAAAAGAGTTCGGTTCATGACTAATGTCATGCACTCCTTGGGCAATCATGTCCCATTGAGAGGTTTCTTTAGCATGACACTCAAATAGAAGCAAAGCCCTATCCAAGTCAAAACATAAGAATTGCCCACGAGACAAAGACTCTACCCATTCCCATGTTTCCTTGTTTACTCCCTAATAAATAGAATTACATGGTAACCACTTATCATGGTTATAGTTAAGATTAAGGGAATCCAAAACCCTACCATAAAACAAATAAAATGACTCATGCTCATATTGGGGGTCGATTAAGAAGGTGGCCATGAGGCTGACACACTATTTATAAATACAGACAAATTGACTTAGGCTCATTCTACTCAAACTAAGCTAATGTAACTGTTGCTCCCCGGCAACGGCGCTAAAATTTGATAGCCTGTCGAAGTGGCTACCAAAGATAAACCATACAAGGCTCACTAGGCTACTAGCAAGGGCAAGTAAGGATCGAATCGCATGAGAGCAAAGTTAGACACTAAGAGGCTCAAGTGTTGATTAAGCTAAGCCAGAAATTCCAATGATTGGATAATCGTTACTGTCACTAATATTAACACAAGACTAACAAAACTAAAAGGTTCTAAGGTACAGGATTCACCACTCACAACCACTATGACGGTGTGAATCTTACAACGAGCCAAGTTTAAGGAAAACATCTAGGGGAAGTCATTCTAAGAGTCATGTCTACTCTCTCGAGCTAGCATGACGAGTGGAACTATGAACACGACCTATTCTCATGGCGTGAACACAAAATGGCTTCTAAGCACAATCACGAAGACTAGTAACGTCCCTTAACCCAAGCACCTATTCTCATGGTACTTGAATCAATCGAACAAGGGGAGTCCTCACTCAAATTCATCTCTCGATTCTTCTTTGAGAAACCTAGGTACAACATCTATGGTAGCTAGTCATAGAAATGTGAACAAGCACCCCTAATCCAACACTAGTCACCCCAAGCCAAGACTCTTGCAAGAAACAATAAAACATATAGGAGGTGAGGGTTTCACCCATACCTTAGTACTAAAACCTACTCACTACACATTTTACTATTTAAACACATGTTTTTATTAATGATTACAAATTTTTGCAAAGAAATAAGTTATGACAAATGGATTATAAACTAAACTAAACAAAAGTTATAAAAATGGAAGAGCTTTGTTTGATTATCAATGTTATTACAAAGAAATAAGTTATGAAAGTGAATTAATCGAACTACAAAAGCAATAGTGAAAATGAAGACAAGGACAAGGTTTAATCTTGAGAGTATATAAGACGTAAGGCAACAGTGCAAGGACAAGATTAACTTGAGAAGAAAACTTATGAACTTGAATTAATATAAGCAAAAGAACAAGGACAAGTTAATCTTGATAAAGAAAGCTTAAGAACTTGAAATAGTGAAAGCAATAGTACAAGGACAAGCTTAACTTGATAAAAGCTTTATAAAACAAAACTTCAAAGTAAGAAAATAGCTATAAGAATTATAATTGAAATGGGAATTGAAGATGAATTAAGAATTGTACCATGAAGCTTGAATATTTGTAATTAAAGAACCTTGAAGCTTTATTCCAATAATACCCCAATACAATGATGATTAACCAAGAACAGGTAACCAAGAAGCTTTGAATATCAAGCCAAGAACACCAAAATAAGAACATGAACCCAAGAAACCAAGAACTTTGAATAACCAAATTACTTTGAATAACAACTCAAGAAACCATGAACAAGAACCACGATACTTTGAATAATGACCTTGAATTGGATTAAAAGAGATTAAATTACAACTTATGGAATTGTTTGAAGAACTAATTCACTAATGAAAATGAGTACAAATTAATCTAGAAAGCAAATGAAAGTCTAAATTATCTTCTACTTCTTCTAACTATTTTTAACTACCTCTAACTATGATTCTCTATCTATCTTCCCTATGGGACTTCAGCAGCTGCCTTTGGTTATATAGGCAAAAAATCACCAAATTGGGGCACAAGTGGGAGAAAGTTGCAAAGAAGAAAGACAAAATACGCTGGAAAACAGAGGACTAGCGGCCGCTACTGTAGCCAGCGGCCGCTACTCTTCAGACTGCACAAACTGTTCTGCTTAAAAAGGGCATAACTCAGTCAATACTCATCGGAATTGAGCAAATGACCTATCGTTTCGAAGCTCACGACACGTAAAATAACCTCCAATTCATAGAACATGAAAATATGGAGTATGCTGAGAGATATGAGTGAAATAAAAGGGCAATTGCAATATATAACTCTTTCCTTGTGCTCATTATGAAGGTTGGTGCTTGCTTGTTTGAGCTAAGTCGCTAAGCTATGGTTTACAATTTCGTGATTTAAGCTTGCGATATCATGGTCCATTAAGCATGTTAACACGTCGAATAGACCAAATGGCCTCAAAATAAATACTATCCGACCCGAACCAATGCTATATACTCTGTGTAGCTTACAAGAATGAGACAATAGACAAAAATGGAGAAGCCTACAAGAATGAGACAATAGACAAAACAATACAAAACAGAGAAAAATGTGATAAAAATGCGAGGGAACTGGGTTAACTAAAAACTATGGGAAAAATAGGGAAAACTAAGGAAAAAGAACGAAAAAGTAACTCAACTAACTAAGGAAATCTATGGAAAGTAAAGACAAATAAACACTACAACATCAGCGTTCTAAGGGTTTAAGGATTTTTGCGAGTGAGATGTGTGAATGCTACAAAAAGTCGAATAGCATGAAATTACATTAATGTGAGTGGCTAACTACTTATCTTTCTTGACCACACATTAAACTGTGAGTGGCTATGAAAACATTTAATTTGCTCATTACACTTTTACTAAACATGTTAACAAAATTCATAAACTACCTTTCTAGTTGAGTAAGTAACTAATCAACTCAGCTAGCTTCCTTTTTTTTCTTTGTTAACTATTGGCCAACTTCAAAAATAATTAACATTCCATTTACTCATGAAAAACTAATAATTCTATAAATGTGGAATGTCAACTAAATATAAGAATCATACTTTCGTACTATCATACTAACATACTTCTCATGCAAGTCAACCAAACAACAACTCATAATCACATACATAACATATAAGTTCAACAACACACCATGAATTCTACTTTTATTTTCGCCTTTTGTACTTACGTACCTTGTATTGTAGTGGTAATCCGTCAGAACTCCTAAAAGTCAACGTATAAAGTTTTGTTTGATTCTGGTGCAACGTATTCTTTTGTGTCCACTAAGATTCTAGAAAATTTAAAGCTTGTGTTGGGAAAAGTAGATACAACAGATATGTCAATAGTGTTACCTTCAGGACAAGAGGTACAATGTTCAAAGAGATTTTAGGATGTCCCTATTGAAATTGAGGGAGTGGAGTTTAGAGTGCAGCTAACCTAATTGAGTTTGATTTAGGTGACTTAGAAGTGATAATGGGAATGGATTGGTTGAGTGAGCATAAGGCTGAGATTTTATGTGAGCCACAGAAGGTCTCCTTAATCAATAAGGGTAAGAAGGTGAGCTATTGGAGGGCAGGGTGGCTAAAACACAACAAAATAGTGTCAGTAATGAGGTTTGCTGGGTTTGTGAGGAGAGGTTTTCCAATTTACCTTCGTAGTGTGAGGGATATGGATCATATTGAGACTGCTAAGCCCGAGGATATTGAGGTAGTAAGGGACTTTCTGGACGTGTTCCCGGAAGAGATTCTGGGGATGCCTCCTAAGCGAGAGATTGACTTTACCATAGACTTAGTCCCAGGAACAACACCTATTTCCAAAGCACCCTATAGGATGGCACCGATAGAAATGAGTGAGTTAAAAGAGCAGTTAAAAGAGTTGTTGTAAAAGGGTTACATTAGGCCTAGTGCTTCACCTTGGGGAGCACCAGTACTTTTTGTGAAGGAGAAATATGGGAGTTTGAGGTTGTGTATTGATTATAGGGATTTGAATAAGGTGAAAATAAAAAATAAGTATCCTTTACCGATGATTAATGACTTGTTTGATCAATTAAAAGGAGCTACTGTGTTTTTAAAGATTGAACTGAGGACAGGATACCATCAATTGAGAATTTCTAATGAATACATATCGAAAACGACTTTTCGTACGAGATATGGGAACTATGAGTTCACTGTTATGCCTTTTGGGTTAACCAATGCGCCAGCTATTTTCATGGACCTAATAAATAGGATTTTCCAACGATTCTTGGATAAGTTTGTGGTTGTTTTCACTGATGACATTTTGGTGTATTCTAAGAGTAAAGAGGAACATGTGGAACATTTGATGACAATTTTGATGACATTAAGGGAGAATGAATTGTATGCTAAGTTCTTGTAATGTGAGTTCTGGTTGGAGAAAGTTGCATTCTTGGGACATATTGTGTCAAAACAGGGAGTCGCAGTAGATCCAATCAAAATTAAAGTAGTAAAGGAGTGGCCTACACCTAAAAATGTAACGGATGTACGGAGTTTCTTAAGGTTAGTAGGTTATTACAGGAGGTTTGTGAAGGACTTTTCGAGAATTGCTAAACCAATGACGTCGTTAATGAAGAACGACTGCAAGTTTTAGTGGAAAGATAAGTGTGAAGAGGCATTTCAGACTTTAAAGAAGCGTTTGACTATAGCTCTAGTGCTGACTTTGGCAGGTGGAAGTGATTCTTATGATGTGTATAGTGATGCTTCTAAAAATGGTTAGGGATGTGTGTTAATGCATAACAAAAAGGTGATTGCATATGCTTCAAGGCAATTGAAACCATACGAGGCAAACTACCCTACTCACGATCTTGAGTTAGCAGCGATCGTGTTTGCTTTAAAGATATGGAGTCATTACTTGCATGTGGTAAAGTGTAGGATATACAAGGACCACAAGAGTTTAAAATACTATTTCACTCAGAAGGATTTAAACATGAGATAGAGGAGATGACTTGAGTTGATCAAGGATTATGACTTAGATATGCAATACCATGAAGGGAAGGCCAATGTGGTCGTGGATGCTTTAAGCCGTAAAACAAAGCATGGAGTGAATACCTTGGTGGAGAGTTGTAAGGAATTCTTTGTAATCTTAGTATCCAACCAACAATATTTGAGGAAATTAAGAAGAACTTGGAGGGAGATGTGAAATTGGACAAAATTAAGGAAAAATTGGTAGCAGGAAAAGCTGTGGACTTCAAGATCCATGAGGATGGAAGTTTAAGGGAATTGGGACTTCAAGCATGTGGACTTCAAGACCCATGTGGACTTCAAGATCCTGATGGACAAACAGAAAGAACCATACAAACTATAGCGGACATGCTAAGAGCTTGTGTAATGGATTTTCAAGGGAATTGGGTGGATCACTTAGATCTCATTGAGTTTTCATACAACAATAGCTACCATGTAAGTATTGGCATGACACTTTTTGAGGCTTTGTATGGAAGGAAGTGTAGAAGCCCCTTGTGTTGGAATGACATAAGTGAGACAGTAATTCAAGGACCTCAATTGATCGAAGAAACCACATATAAAATAAGGGTAATACAAGCAAAGATTCAAGTAGCACAAGATAGACTAAATTAGTTGTGTTTGAAGTTGGCGATAAGGTGTTACTTAAGGTATCACTAATGAAAGGAGTAATGAGGTTTGGAAAGAAGGGAAAATTAAGCCCAAAATACATTGCAAAGGGTTGGAAAGGTGGCCTATAAGTTAGCATTACCAATGGAATTGAGCAAGGTTCACAATGTTTTTCATGTGTCTCAACTAAGGAAGTATGTTCAAGATGAGTAAAGTCACGGATAATCGTAGAAAAAGTGTCAAAATAGTAAAGGTGTTGTGGTCTAACTAAGAAACCAAAGAAGCTACTTGGGAAGCTAAAGATATGATGAGAGAAAAGTATCAGAATTATTTAAGGTTAGTAAGTAGAGTTACAGGGACGTAACTCGATTCTTAAGGGGGGTAGAGTGCGATCCAATTTCGCTCGTTTTACCCTCAATTTTGCAACTTTTTATGAGTTTTTGCGACTTTTAAGTAAAAGTTTCATGTTTGTCTACTAAAAAGTTGTCAAGAGAAAGTTAACTAAATGTTTAAGGTCTACAACAACATAGTATTATAATGAAAAAGCTTGAAGTAAATGTAGTCTCTATTCAAATTCCATACACTAATCTACTCAAGGTTTCGGGATGAAACTTCATTTAAGGGGGGTAGGTTGTAATACCCCACATTTTCACGTATTTTAAGGAATTATTTTTATATTTTATATGTGTAATTTTAATATTTTACTAAAAATGTTTATTGATAAGAATATTAAACAATGGAATTTTAATAAAATTTAATTAAAATAATTATTTTGTGTTTATAAATAATTTTTTATGTTTTATAAAATATTTTGAAAATTTTCTAAAAATAGATATTTTAAGAGTTTCCTAATTTATTTTCAGGCAAGGGCATAAAAGTATTTTCCACTATTTAGGATAATAATGGGCTTCACCAAATCCTACTTTGGAGCCTATAAATTCCCTTTAAACCCCAATTTTTAGATTTCATCTCGCAAATTAGTGATTTAGGATTCCAAAATTTAGAGAGAGAAAGAGAAAAAAAAAGAAAGAGAAGGAGTTTGAAAAAAAAGAAATTTTTTTTGGGAGTTCGGTTTTGTGAAGGAGAGAAAAAATAGGTTTTTTTTTTGTGTTCGTGTGCCGGAGCCCCTCGCCACCGCTGCCCCGCCGTCATCGCCGCCAGGCCTCGCCGGCCTCCTTCCCCTTGTTCCGGTAAGTTTCGAACGTCTATAAAAAAAATTCTTCTTCTTTCTTTTTGATTTAATTTGGCAAATTCATGCTTATATTTATGTTTAATCATGATTTTTTCAGTTTCAATCATGTTTTATGATGTTATGATTTTGTTTTGAATCATGAATTAATTTGCACTACAAGAAAATTGAATTTGGGCAACGAAAAAATTCGACGCCCAAACACTGATTTTCGTCGCCCAAGGGATTCGGCAACGAGTTAAAACTCGTCGTGGGGTCGACGCCCAAGGCTCGACGCCCAATGGGTTTTGGGCGACGAAAATTGAAGTCGTTGCACAAAGTATGTTTTGTGCTACCAATTCTTTAGTAGCTTAAACTCTATTACTTTGGTTGCCCAAATAATTTTGTGCAACAACTCTTATCGTTGCCCTTAGGCTAAGCTGTTTGTGCAACGAATTGATTTAGTTGCCTAGTGCTCTTTTTGTGCCATNAGTTGCCTATTGCTCTTTTTGTGCCACGAAAATATGTGATGCCCATATCGTTATATTTTTGTGCAACGAATATTTCGTCGCCCAAAGGTCCTAAACTTTTTTTGCACCAAAATTAATATGGTTGCCCATGTTGTTTTATGCAACGATTTAATCACCTTATAGACGACAAAAGATGCTTAGACAACNATGCTTCGACAACGTAAAATATAATCATGAATATGAGCACAATATGCTCCTAGCCAAGATAATTCATTGGATGAAGCCTGTCGAGGAAATTACCATACATTCCAATAATAATACTAGTGAAAGCTCAATGACATTAGATTTGATCATTAAAGCATAAATCGATCAACTAATATCAAGAAAAAGTTTAAGTGTCACAATGACTTTGTCAAGAAAATACAACCAAGAGCTATTTGATTTTGCGAATACAAATTAGGAAAACATATATAACTAACTAATATTAGAAGTCTTAACCTAGTTACAATTGGTTCTTGTGGACGTTGCGCTGCACATATATAATTCATCCATTCTAATAGTCAATCTCCACTAGCTACCTGCCATTCCTGTAGAATCAAAATATATATATATATCTACAATCAGAGAGCCGAAAATTGTATAACAAAACCAACTAAGGTCATAGCACAATTCCGTCAAAATTCGTTCACCATAAAGAGAGACAACTACTAAAATATTATATGATGTAAAAAGTGCATAACATTGATGCTAGTTACCATTCATCATACTCCATTAGCCAAAACAAGAGACCACAAATTGACAAGTTTATTTACCTCAACATACCTGATGAATTGATCTCAGGCAGTTCTCAAAAATTATCTCCTGTTGTTTTCCTACAAATTTAATTACCTCAACAAACTTGATAAACTAAAGATCAACTAAACATAGATTAACCAGACAAATTGATTAATGTCAAAACATAAACCCTGAATTTCCTAGATAGTCATGGCATGTTTAACATTCTCTTCTTCTCCCTTGCTCCCCCTATTAAATTACAACACCTACTTAAATAACCTGTACATAAACCTTATGAGTATGTAACTATTATGTAATTCTAGGGCATACCCAAATGCTTCTCTGATTCTCACACCAAAGCACNTTTGGTTTTTTGAATGATTAATAAAATCTTATATTTGCACCCAAAAAAAAAAGTTTATATATTGAAACACTAATAATTATGAATAAGGAAGAAAAGATAGCATTTTTACCTAATTTCTTCAAACATTTTCACCATTTCTTCTTTGAGCTTCTTTTCACGTCTAATTGATTCGATATTGATTCTTGATACACTAGCTTTGAGTTCATCATTTGATGCAATAAGCTCTGCATTTGAATTTTTGAGCTCATCATTAGATGCCTTAAGGGTCTCAATTTCATTAATAAGTGAAGCCTCTTTTGTTGCAGCCTCGTTTCTCATTTGTTGAATCTCTGCTGATAATTCTACCCTTACTTCATTACTACTCTCACCTTCAACTCTGCTTTTCTTTGGTGGACGAGCTTCGGGACCAAGTCCTCTCACATACCCTGACTTTTCTTTAAAAACCTGCATATAAGCAGATTTGACGCTTAGTGTATCCTCACCATGCTTCTCAATTTCTCTTTCATGAATCTTTTTTAGCGCTTCATAATCTTTTTCGGCACCAGGTTCCCAGCCACTTCCTTTATGCCTAATACACACAATTTATTCAATATTGTGATCATTATAAATTTGGTAATAGTAAAGCATATAACAACAACTTTGTAATTGCTTTAACTGCATGAAACAAGATAACCTATAACTATCACACAGACACTAAATATAAAAATGGACAAAGAGTTTACTTTTTAGTCTTCTCAAATAACTTAAGGTACAAAGGATCCTCCTGAGTTTCAAGCGCATCATTTGATCCTTCAACCTCTTGAGATGGCTGAGTAGGTGGCTCATTAAGCTGCATGTCAAAGAGAAGTACATAATCATAAGTACGTATCGAGAAGTACCAACCAAACAAGATTAAGCTAGCCAACCAGCCACGCAAACAACACCAACAACCACCTAATCAACACACCAGACCACAACCAGCACAATAGAAACAAAACACTACATGCTGTGGTGAACCATGATTCACCTAGTGGAACAGAGAACCTGAACCAAATGACTGCAAAGCAGTTTACACCTGCAACCACCAACCAAACCAAACAGCTAGCCAACCTGCCAAGCAACCAGAACTACCAAACACCTAACCAACTCCCAAACTACAACCAGCACAGCAGAAACAAAAACCACACAAAACTCAGTGGAGGTAATAAAGAGTTGTATGAATAATTTTCAATTTTCTTTTTGATGGAGAAAGATAGCATATGATAAAAACCAACATTAAAAAATTATTAAGAAAACTGACAGAAGTATAAATCTCAGCAACAAAAACTCATACCAAGTCATGGAAAATCCTTGCAGTAGACCGTGAACCATTTGCGGAAGTTTCAATTTGCTTAAGCTTATTATTTGTGTTGACTTTACTGATATGCTACAAATCACATAAAAAATACAATAAAAAGTCAATATATATTATGTTTTAAATTTTTTGTTATTATTTACATGATGTAATCTTTGTAGTTGGTTCGAACATTACCTTTCGCTGTTCATCATTCCAATACTCACAAACCAACCAATTCCATTTTTCCGCCTCAATATTGTCTGGTTTACTGCTTATAGCTTCAGTGACTGACTTATTCCTGAAGTGTTGTTCCTTAAGCCTGAATCTCCAATTTTTATATAACATAGAGCACTGGAAACTCAATGCTTCAATGACATCAGCACCACCAACCTTTTCAGGTAAATCATATTTGCCCTGCCAAAATGAATGTCAATTCTCATGATAGTATTTATAGTTAGGAAATCATATTAAGCAACTTTTCTTTTTGGAAATAAAGTTGCTTATAATTTGTCAATAAAAATAAAATAAACTTACCATGATCTTGTCATAAAGTTGGTATTTTTTAGCTTTATTCATCTTTGCCCAATTCCTGTCATGAATGTAAAGTAAAAAAAAAAGGGATTAACAAATGTACGAAGGTTTTATTATGAGTAATCTTATATCAAAAAAGAATATACCAAGAATCTAGGGGACAAAACTCTTTCACCCATGTGCTGCAATCACATATAAATTCATCTGCCTTTTCCCCCACCACACGCCGAAGCTCATCCATGAAATTGATCTTGATCTTTCTTGCAGAATCTGAATTCCATATCCGCGAGGCATATTTCTTACCTCTTGTTGGCCCACGCCTCTTTCTATTAGGATATTTGAGGCAAAGTTCAGCTTGTTGAAGTCTTCGTTTCTCTCGATATGTCAGCCTAGGTTGCTGGTCATTTGCATTCTGACTCCCATCTGCATTGTTATTCTGATCCTCATTTCTATTTAGCTGTTCCTCACCTCCATTTGTAAGTGAATTCAGTTGTTCATTTGCATTCTGTTGCAGCCCATTTGCATTCTGTTGCTGCCTTGTACTGCACTCAATGCTAGATTGAGGAGCCATTGTCCTATAAATTGTTCTTGTAGCATAATGTTAGTAATGATCACTAATATCATCATCTTTTCAGTTTTCCAAAAACAATTATAAAACCAAGACAAAACAAATAATTCGTGTATTATTGCGAAAGAAGAACCAAAATAAAATCCCAACATACAATTAAATGCAAACCAATTGTTCAAAAATTTTATAACTAAACTAAAGTACTTAATTCACCAAATAATAGTTATCACAAACTAATCTGATTGTGTATCAGAAGAGTTATCACTTTCAGCTTCTTCATCTTCAAGATTGTCATTGAGCTCATCCATGCTAGACTCCGTATCAAACTCTTCTTCATCCTCCTCGTCACTCTCTTCCTCTACCTCATCATCATTAGCAGCCTCTAAGACGACATTAGCATCAACCAATTCTGGTTCAATGTCTTCTCTAACTAGAGTGATTTCTTCATCACTTGTACCAATCATTTGTATCAAGTTAGTTGCCCCTTCGTCCATAGTATTCCATACTTCTTCATCTTGTTCAGTTTCTTCATCGTTTGGGAAATCAAAAAAGTTGCGTGGATTCACTTTGATGACAAATTTCCAATGTCTATCGTTGTGAGACGCAACATAGAAAACCTGTTCAATCTGAGAAGCTAAAGCAAAAGGCTCATTTGTTTGCAATCGACGAGAAATATTGACAAGTATACATCCAAGTTTGTCCTTTCTTATCCCTCTTCCTTCATTGAACACATCAAACCATTTACATTGGAACAATACTACTCTAGGACTTGTTCTATTTTTTAAAGCACCATACTCTAGGACGAGAACCTCTTCTAGTACTCCGTAAAAGTCCCTCCCTCCACTCTCTGCATCCCCTCTCACAATAACGCCACTATTTTGGGTTTTTCGGTGTCTTTGCCGCTTTTTCGTGTGAAATCTGAACCCATTTATAACAAATCCATCAAATGTCACAACACCTTTCATTGGTCCTCGTGCTAAGCACAATAGTTCTTCTGTTACTCTAGCATCTCCAACATTCCAAAGTTGTTCAATCTATTTTATAAAAGATCATAAGAAAGAAAAAAAATGATTTATTTTAAATTTTTTATTCTTACATATAAAAAAATTATAAGCAACAGTTTTCACTCTTACTCTATTCTCAAACCACTTGCAAAAGTTAATATCTTCATGCCCCATTATGTTTTCATATTCCCTGACTCATGAAAATTGAAAGTTATAAAATTGTTAGTTCCAATTCATTCACGTTGTTCTACTCCTACTAGTTAGTTCATGAAAGGATACTTACTCAAAGAAAGGTTGTGCTTCTTCACAGTTTTGCAAAACATACAATTGAGCTTTTCTCCAATCTTCAATACTCAATTGTTTTATATTTGGCTTTCCTAGTGGCTTGCCCTTCATTGAAAAAACTGGTAGACTATAAGGTTGTGGACAATGCATATCTTCATTTCTATCTAGACGATTGAATTGTGTCTCAATCTTAGATAGATATCTAGCACAAAAATCCAAAAATTCCTTTTCGATATATCCCTCTGCAATTGATCCTTCGGGGCGAGCTTTATTTCGCACAAAGGATTTAAATGTTCGCATCGCCCTGATGGTTAAGAGTAAAGTTAGAGAAAAAAAACAACCACTTGTATAAATAGCTACTTAGACCAATAAAACATATCTTACCTTTCAAACCGATACATCCAACGATAATGCACGGGACCGGCCAATTTTGCTTCTGTGACTAAGTGTATGGGAAGATGAAGCATCACATCAAAGAAAGCCGGGACAAATATACGCTCCAACTTGCATAAAGTAATTCCTATGTTCACTTCCATCTGCTCTAGGTCAGCTACTTTTAAGGTCTTAGAGCATAGTTGTTTAAAAAACAAACTAAGCTCCCTTAACGGTTCCAAGACCTTCTCGTCTAGAACACCTTGAAAGGCCGGAGTTAGAAGATCTTGCATGAAAACATGAAAGTCATGAGTTTTCATTCCCATAATCTTTCCATCTTCCACAGATGCACATCGAGAAAGATTAGATGAATAACCGTCCGGGAACGCTAGTTTTGACAAAAAAGTGACTACTTTCCTCCTCTCATTTGATGTCAAGTTGAAAGAGGCTTTCGGAATTTTGTATTTCTCTCCTACTAGCTGCGGTCGAAGATCATCATGCATTTTCATTTGCTCTAAATCCAACCGAGCATTTAAGGAATCTTTGTTTTTTCCGGGTAAGTCAAGCAACGTTCCTAATATGTTCTCACAGACATTTTTTTCTACATGCATCACATCTAAGTTATGTCGGACTAAGAGATGTCTCCAATAAGGCAGTTGGAAAAAGATGCTTACTTTTTTCCATGAGTGAACTATATACCGTTCACCTCTCTTACGTTTCCCGTTAGGCTCTTTTCCAAATTTCACATTAGAGTATCCATGTAGCTGCTCCAAAACATCATGCCCTGACAATGGATTAGGAGGAGGACGTCGTTCAACTTTTTTACCAAAAAACCTTCTATTAAGTCTCCATTTGTGATCAGGCTCTAAAAACCTACGGTGACACATATAACACCATTTGTGGCCATGCGATAACCATTCTGAATGTGTGTCTTTGTGACAATTAGGGCATGCCATGGCCCCTTTAGTGCTCCAACCAGACAAATTGGCATATGCAGGAAAATCACTAATTGTCCACATCAACACTGCTCGCATATTGAATGTCTCCTTAGTGCAGGCATCAAAAGTTTTTACTCCAGTTTCCCACAATTCCTTCAGTTCATCTATGAGAGGTTGTAAAAACACATCTATGTCATTACCAGGAGATTTAGGGCCAGGAATTAATAATGACAACATCATATGATCACTCTTCATACACATCCAAGGAGGTAAATTATAAGGCACTAACATCACGGGCCATATGCTGTATCTACTACTTAAATTAGCTCTTGGATTAAACCCATCACTAGCTAAAGCCAAACGTACATTACATGCATCGGCAGCAAATTCAGGATACAAATCATCTAAAGACTTCCATGATTTTGAATCCCTTGGGTGTCTCATTATAGTGTCGTCATCATCATCGTGTTTTTTCTTATGCCATTGCATATGCTTTGCTAGCTTAGAACACATAAAAATCCTTTGTAGTCTTGGAA